>VONZ01001012.1:0-251355 GCA_012976165.1 Labeo catla | reverse complement strand
AGCCAAGACACAGCTGTCCTCCATGAGTCAAGCCAAGATACAGCTGTCCTCCATGAGTCAAGCCAAGATACAGCTGTGCCCCACGAGTCAAGCCAAGTCACAGCTGTGCCTCATGAATCAAGCCAAGTCACAGCTGTGCCCCACGAGTCAAGCCAAGTCACAGCTGTGCCCCACGAGTCAAGTCACGTTACAGCTGTTCCCCATGAGTCAAGTCACGTTACCGCTGTTGTTCCTGAGTCAAGTCAAGTTACAGCTGTTGTTCCCCAAGAGTCAGTTTCAAGTTACAGCTAAGGTTCTGAGTTTACAAGCTACAGCTGTTGTTCCTGAGTCAGTCAGCTTACAGCTGTTGTTCCTGAGTTAAAGTCGAAAGGCAGCTGGGTTGTTTTGTGAGGCATGCCAAACCACAGCTGACCTTCCTGAGCTGTCAAGTTTCAGTTGATCTTCCTGAGCTAAGTCAAGTCATGCAGACCTCCTGAGTCAAGTCAAGCCACGGCAGACCTCCCTGAGTCAAGTCAAGTCACGGCAGACCTTCCTGAATCAAGTCAAGACTCAGCTGTGCTCCTAACGGAGCCTCTTCACGACATGGCTGCTAGTATGGAGCCTCGTCAAGCCACGGTCGTCATGCCAGAACCTCGCCAGGTCCCGTCTGACCTCCAAGGGCCTCGTCACGTCTCAGCTGAACTCCTAGAGCCTTGTCACGTATCAGCTGACCCCCCAGAGCCTCGTCACGTATCAGCTGACATCTCAAAGCCTTGCCAAGTCTTGTCTCAGCTCCCAAGCCACGCAGAGCCCACGCTCCCAAGCCATGCAGAGCCCACACTCCCAAACCACATGCCCACAGCGTCCACACCCTCAAGACCGGCAGGCATTCCACTATCTACTGTGCTGCCTGTAATGGCTGTTGCCATTTTGAGTGTGTGGGCTACACACTGTGCTCCAGAGGCCTCGTCTGACCATGAGTCTGCTCCAGAAGCTTCGCCTGACCACGAGTCTGCTCCTGAGGCCTTGTCTGTCCATGGGTCTGTGCCAGAGGCCTTTCCTGACCATGAATTTGCGCCTATGCCTCCAGAGGTGTCATCTTATGCTGTAGATCCTCCAAAGGAGGATTGCTCCACGGCCCAGATCCTCCAAGTTTCCACTGTCTGCTACTGCTCCACGGCCCAGGCCCTCCAGTGTTCCACTGTTTGCCACTGCTCCACGGCCCAGGTTCTTCAAGGTTTCACTGTCTACCACTGTCCCACAGTCCAGGTCTTTCAGGATTCCACTGTCTGCCACTGATCTATGGTTCAGGTCCTCCAGTGCTTCACTGTCAGCCACTGCTCCATGGCCCAGGTCCTCCAGTGCTTCACTGTCTGCTACCGTTCCATGGCCCAGGTCCTCCAGTGCTTCACTGTCTGTCCCTGCTCCACGATCCAGGCCCACCTCCTCTGCACGGACCTGGCTCCCTGTCCCACCCCCTGTTTTGCCTCTGTTCCCCCACCCTCCTGGACTGTTGTTGTTTTGAGCGCCAGGAGTCGCTCCTAGAGGGGGGGATTCTGTAATGCCACGCCACGCCAGGGAGCCCCTTCCCATAGACTGCCTGTTACCGCTCCCTCTGCCTGCTTCTATGGTTACTTCCTGTTTGGTAGCCATATAAGGAGGGCCATGCCAAACAGGACTTTGCGAAGTATTGTTTTGCCTGTGCGGACTCTACCAAGCATTTTTTCCTGTTTCATTGCCTTGTTTTGTTACTGCCACGGTTTTGTTTCATTGTCATAGTTTTGCCTTGTTTCTTTGCCATAGTTTTGTCTAGTTTCCTTGCCATAGTTTTTGCCTTGTTTCATTGCCTTGTTTATTTTGCTACTTTGGACTGCTTTCTGGTATTTTGACGTTCTGCCTGTTCATTGGATTACGCTTTTGCCTTGCCCTGGATATTACTGTTTGCTGGTGTCTGACCCTGCCTGTCTTGACTACGATCTGTTTAATAAAGCTCGCATTTGGATCTATCATGCTTCAGAAGAGTCCCGTTACATTCAGTTGTTTTTTAAGTACAATTTGCTGTAGAAAAGGAGCTGTAACTCCATTACTCCACACTGTAAAAAATAAAAAACACAATTTGTTGAGTCAGCTTAAAATAATTTGTTACCCTGCTGCCTTAAAATTTTAAGTTCAGTCAACTGAAATAAGTTTATTCAACTTGAAATGTTAAGTTGTACTAAGTAACAACTTAGATATTTGTGTTTGCTAAACAGATGGGTAAGTAACCCAGCTGCCTTAAAATTAAGTCGATTCAACTCAAATATCTAAGTTGTCACTTAGTATAATTTAACATTTCAAGCTGAATAAACTTTTTTTTGAGTTGACTGAACTTAAAATTTCAAGGCAGCCAGGTTACAAATTATTTTACTCATCAAATTGTTTTTTACAGTGCACCTATACAGTAGGTCTACTTGTATTTAACACTCATTTATACAGTTTATGTAGATTTCTAAACTACTTTAAATTACTTTCACTTTTTGTAAAACTACTTTGTGGAGCATTAATGTGGAAATGTTATATAAAAAGTTACACAAACAAAAGCCTTCGTTTACAACTGTTAAAAAAAATGTTACAACACTACCTAGTTCACTTCTGACAGGAATTTGTGCATAACAGTCTGTCTTTCCATTAGATATTGTGGACTGAATTGTGAGTTTTGTTTATTGAAACAATGAATGTGTCACAATGGCATTAAGTAAGTGCAAAAAATGAAATGTAATTATATAATAAAATTGAACACTGCAGGAATGTGAAATGTTTGTCAAATGACTTCTGTAGCAATTTAAAACACTTGCAGTTTAAAAATGACAAAATATGACAGTATGTACAAAGGTCTGTAGTTTTAACTAGCCAGTATTCTTCAGGAAGAGTGACACTGCGTTCATGTGTGTGTTGTCTTTACACTAACATGGAACACAATTCTCATCACTCAACACCGTGGATGTCAAACAGGGCAGAGAAAAACATGGAGCCTCTATAAATACACACTAATGTCCCTCATACAGATGTCAGCACGGGGCTAACACAGCTGAACACCACACAACAAACATACACACACATAGATACAGACTCACTACGCAAATACATCACTTACACATAGATGAAATTTCACCTCAAAACCAACAGAAAAATAGGAAAGGATATTTTGCAAGAAAACTAAGCCTGTTTTAAAACCAGACTCTTTGCATTATGACACATTCTTATTACCGTAATATAAAAAAAAAAATACTTAAATTGTATTAATTTATTAATTTAAAATAAGTATTTACATATCGTGCATTTGTTGTACTGTCTTTTCAGTTTACTGTAAAACAAACAAAAAAAAAAAATTGAATTGACTAGATCCATTACAAATTGGCCAAGGAAATCACATAATGCAAACAATCATAATGGTCCTTAAAATAAGATTCACCTTCTTTGTGTGAAATCATTTTATTTCATAAATATGAAATATGTCCCAGACATGTTTTGCCGAGATTGAACAACGCATTTCTTTAGCAAAGCTGTAGATATTTTGAGAACTAACAAACCCTGGCTACACAAAGACCTGAAGAGGCAGAAATTTCCTGTGACACTTGGTAGTGTGCAGTATGTCGTTAGGGAGCACATGACAGCTTTGAAATGTTCACCGTTCAATACTATTCTTCTAGTGTTCCTCCTGCTCTTCAGGACCCTGTTCACAGGAACACCTGTTCAGGTTTCAGAACATAACGATAAAACCCACTGCACACATTAAACACCCCCAAAGTTTTAAAGCAGTTCATTGATGCATGCTCCAATCCCATTAGCTTTCTTGTAAGTCTCATACTGTACATCATGAGTCTTCACCTCCATCGTTTAGTGCAAACACTTCCCTTTTATGTGTTTACTTTGAAACACATGAAATGTTGCTTTGACATCGTTTCCTTTATCAGTTCAGCACCATTAGAAATCTTCATTGTACATTTGGCATGCAATGCTACGCGGCTGCCTTCATGGTACAATCAAATGATGAACTTAGCAAGCACAATAAATTAATGGGAAATAATAATGTAAATAAACATTTAAAAGAAGATAAAGCATATATGTGGTTTAATATTGAGCTTGTTTTATGAATTGCTTAAACAAAATGTTTTTGTGTGCCACTGTAGAGGGGTATAGCTGAGAAAGTTTCTTTTCCCCTCTTTCCTTTTGCCTCCACTTTCGCCCGACTGTCCATTCTTCTTTTTTTTCCGTCCATGTCAGTTGTCTCAGCTTCTGATTTTCCTTCCCAGTGAGACTTTATGTCAATCCCTCTGTGCTTGCTTACTTATCATCCGGAGAGAGACAGAGCCATGAAGTACGTTTTGAAGATAACTATGTTATGCAGTCAGATGAACTCTAACTGCACTTACAGCTCCTCACCACCATGTTGGACAAATGCTCCACCTAAAAACAGAGCCAAGACAAAATGACTCATTCACATTAACGGATTCTGGCAAAAATGTCCATTTTAAAAGATTGGGGAGATACAGATATTTTTCTGTGCATAACATGAAGTACTTTCCATGTAAACTTCTTTGTTATATAATAGATATACCAAACTGTTCTCACTCCAAAGAACACACTGTTTTGCCTTTCCTGCTTTCCACCAGTTCTTGTATATCCATCATATGCATGATGTTGAGAATCAATTAAAATAGTCAAAAAGAGGCATTTACCTTGTGTTGTCTACCCACATAGTAGAGAATCGGCAGAGGGTCATGGACTGCAGGTGCGCAGCATGGCTGAGCCGATGCACCAGGGTTGTGGTGTTTGTACAAGGCTAATATCTGTGGGAAACAAACACATAACAATTGATACTGCAGTGAAACAGAGAAGCAGTGTTTGTCTTATTATATTTTACACATTGTAAAAGAAGTGCTCATAAGATGTGCTCAAAGAGCAAAGAGTGATCTGCACATGATAACGGACAGCTGAAAGTGAATTTATATTAAAGGAGAAGTCCACTTCCAAAACAAAGATTCACATATAATATATTCATGTCTTTCTTTCTTCAGTTGTAAAGAAATTATGTTTTTTGAGGAAAACATTTCAGCATTTTTCTCCATATAATGGACTGATATGGTGCCCCGATTTTGAACTTCCAAAATTCAGTTTAAATACGGCTTTAAACGATCCCAAATGTGGTTGTAAACGATCCCAGCCGAGGAAGAAGGATCTTATCTACCATAACGATCGGTTATTTTCATTAAAAAATAATACAATTTATATACTTTCTAGTGTCAAACACTCATCTTGTCTTACTCTGCCTGGACTTTTTTTGTTCGGTTCATGACAGTGAAGGTATGTCGAAAAACTCCCATCTCATGTTCTCCCTCAACTTCAAAATCGTCCTATATCGCTTTTTTACCTTTTCGTTAAGGGTGTTTGATCTTCCTTGCATGTTCACTTTGCAAAGACTGGACTGTACTTCTGCAGCGATGATTTTTGAAGTTGAGGGAGAAAATACGATTGGAGCTTTTCGACATACCCTAACTGTCTTGAACCAGAATACACAGATTTCAGGGAGAGCAAGGCAAGATGTTTGAGATTAAAAAGTATTTAAATTGTTTTGTTTTGTTTTTTTTTTTATTATTATTAAAATAACCAATAGTTTCGCTAGATAAGACCCTTCTTCCTCGGCTGACAAGGGGGTGAGTACATTATATGTGAATCTTTATTTTGGAAGTGGACTTCTCCTTTAAAGTGAGAGACTTTATACGTTTTACATTGGCTACCTGTTCACTCAGTCACAAGATCTCATTAGCCTGTTCTTAGGTAAAGTCTGCATTACATAATGGTTTACTTTAATGATGAGTTTACTTGTAGGATATTTCAAAACTAAACATATTAAAAAGTTTAAAATTGCAGAAACAAATAACATTGGTGTAACAATGAGTAGAAAAGAGGAACGTTTGTACAGGAATTTATTTTGCTATCAAATTCACTTAAATTGATCAAAATTCACTTAAATATCAAAATGTTCAAAATAATGCAGTGGTTTCTTATAAACCACTGTTACTATTTATTTATAAGCCTATACTTTGTAGTAACCAAAATAATATTCATTAGCATCCCATAGATTCCAGCTCTGCACACTCTTGACATTTTCTCAAACTAGTTCATGGAGTGCATCTTTATTGCTTTTTTCAACAGTATTGAAGTATTTTTCAAGTATGTAGTCTGCTTTTCCTTCACTATCTAGTAGTCTAGGAAACAAGTGTGTGCAAACATTTGAACAAAAGGTAACTTTAAAAATGAGGATTTCATAAGCTTGGTTGAGTCCATTAGGAAACCATTTGTATTCAAGACCAATAGTATATCCTGGGATGTTACTTTCCCTCTTTAAGGCCGTGTGTCCACCAAAGCGTTTTTTCCAAAGCGTCAATGGGAGCGTCATCACTGTCACTTTCTAGTCAGCTAACCAATCAGAGTGGAGGAAGGGCGGGACTACATTGGAGAAGTTAATATTGCTTGTCTTCGAGTATTTATGTCTTTACCAGATGAAAATGCTAAATTACCATATTATTGTTATGAAAAATAATGCTTGGAGAAACATTTAATTCATGACACGTCTGCCATATTACTAAAGCATATTTCATATCATAACAACCACAGCGTCTCAACGGAAAACAACGCTACGCTCTCAAGCGCTCTCAGCTGGGCATTTTTGGCAGAGCACCTAGCCTTTTCAGCTGGCTAAAAACGCTTTGGTGGACACTCTGCCTAACTCTACCAAATAATATACATTTGCTTTCCTAGATTATGGAATTCCTAATCAGTCATCAGAAATAAACATAACAATCAACATCACCCATCAGACGTGGTTTGGTGAAAGACTGTAGTACTCAGTTCAGGATGCACCGTTAGACCTTATCGGGCTTTTTACAGTACCATACTGGCAATACTGTTGCCAGCTAGTTACTCTACGTCTTTTACAGTAAACAACAACAATAACTGTTAGAGGATGCATCATTAAAATGATCACTTAAGTCACACAGCCTTAGATGAACATCAACTGTCAGTAACAGATAAACATATTAAATCTGTCAAGATCTCACCAGAGATAAAACACAAACACTGTTAACATCTTCACTTATAACAGACACCACGTTCACTTTATTTCTGTCATCTGTCTAAGATCTTATTCAGAATTCAGGTTTAGTTCTAGGTCATAGTGGTTTGATTATGTTTTAAGTCATCATTATGGTGATAAGTGCTTGGACTATTGACATTCTCATTCACTAATAGCGTTAGTGTTTTGTAGTATATGCTTATGCCACAATATTGCAAGGGAGTTATGGAAATGCAGCTTCATGCTCTTCTGGTGACAGAAGTTGCATCAGAAAGTAGTCCATGTAAATAATAATAATAATAATATTAAAGATTTTTTTTTTAAAGATATGTCTGGTAAAGTTAATACAGCTGTTGTGATGGAAAGACCTCTGTAAAAATACTTTCTTGGCTATTGAGACACACTTATACACTTGACATCCAAACCTCATAAATGGTGACAAACAATCATGTATGAGTGCTTGAAACTTTGAAGCTTTTCAGTTGATTGTCACCCTTGTTGAGATTCATATGTGGATTATTGATGTTTCTGTGTGTCCTATTGATGCAGTATTTACACTTGTGTGTATATATTGTGACAGGGCAGTTGTAAATTACTAATGCTATGGCACATCATTGATTTGACAGATTTTATACCACTTCATAATATCCCCACCATAAGGTCACATTTTAACTTAGTGCCCTTTTTCAAAACAAACATGTTTAGAGCACCCATATAGGAAAAATTAATATTAAAGATTAAGAGCCAACACCACAAACACTGATCACAGTAATGGTGATTTAGAAAAGTTCATCTTTTAAGCCTCAATAAGAGCTTTTGTAGATGTATGACCTACAGTAACTAGCTGGCAACAGGCATGTACAAATGTCTGGTAAGGTCTAACAGTGTGTGTATGGCAGCATACTACAAGCAATCTGAAGGTAAATTGTATATATATTTAATTTTAAATAACTGTTTGTGTTTTGTCAACCCTATTACTTATGTATTGTTGTTACACTTATCTTGCACTCTTCCCTTCTAAGTACCTCTCATGTCCATCTGGCTACTGTCTATCTATCTATCTATCTATCTATCTATCTATCTATGTCTGAAGAAATAACTTTAAAAGGGTGCAATGATGGCAGAATATTATTTTCATCCAGTCATTTAAGGACATATTAAAAGCAGTCATGATCCTCAGGCATGGTCTGTTTTACATCTTGCAGAGACAAGCAGTTGAATTCTTAAAACTGGTGAAATCTGAAGCGTGCATTGGTAGATCTCAAAACGTCAAAAAAGAAAGAACATCACTGTTATAAACGTAAGATGTAATGACATAAAATGTATGGCATTTCAGCCCTCAGGGTAACCAGTCATTCAAAACTTTTTTTTTCCCTTCACATTGCCAACTTTTACACTCTTCTCTTCTCTAACCTCCTCAAATGCCCCTCTGGATACTACTGTACCTAAGGATTGAATATGAACTAACAAACTGTACACATGCAGCCACAGGCACAACACTGCATGTTTATCATAGATTCCAACACAAAGAAATCTGTCATCAGTTTCTTAAGATGGTGTTGTGTATCCTTGCTCTAAAAATGACAGGAACCAACCAGAGAAACAAAATAGTGGAGGCAAGAAAACTAAATGTACTGGTCTTTTGTGACGAAAACAAGCAAGAAGTGTAACACTGCCACAGCTTTTCAAAGGAATAAATGTAGAGTTCAGTAATAATGTAAGGTAATGTATGGCTTTTTTTTTTCCTCGAAACAATTCAGTATAGAAAACCTCCTAGTTATTTTCTGACATACTGCAGCTTTTGTTACACGCTCACTGGCACTTTTGAAACATGTACGCTTCACTGGTCAAATGGGACTGGCGTGAAACAACACCCTACCTGAGAGTATTTGTTCTCAGCATTCCAGATGTAGGTACAGGAGCCCATGCAGTAGTTGGCAAAGTATCCCTTGGGTTTGTGGATCCACTTCCAGCCTAGATCTTTCCGAAAGTCTATGTAAAGCTTCCGCATACAGCAGGTCTCAGTTTTTCTGCCGGAGAATATTGAGAAGGAGTCTGATTACTTTACAGTTTGTTTGGTGGTGCCTACTTAGATTACATTTTTACACCTTATTAGATAGAGAGAGTTTACAGTGGGATGTTGAATAACTGAATTACAGTTGCCCTATTCATTTTTTTCCCTGCTGGAATTTCAGTGCATAATTTTAGATATCGTATTTGTCTTTTTTCGTTTTTTTTCTGATTTATTTTTAATTTTGATTAAAAAAAAAAATTACTTTTACTATTAAAACAATAAATAAATTAAAAAAAATAAATAACTTGATGCATTACATCATTCAATTATGTAATTTCTGTATAGTAGGCTACTATTTTTAAAAGGCTAAATAGTTTTTTATATTTGTATATTTTTGTGCTATTGCTCGTAATTTTCTTCTTTTTTTACTGCCTGTTTTAACTCACTGTTCTTTGTTGAAGTGAAACTGAGTATATGTATTTGTTATTTGTACTCCTATACTATATCTATAAACAACACATAAAAGGTGAAAGAGAGCAAATCTACTTACTCATCACAAGTTTCATCAGTTCCAACAGCTCGTTTCCTGCGAGCGGATGCAAGGGAGTTGCCATTAGAAGGCAAAGATAAAGCTAAAATATAAGGCTTCGCCATCATCTCTGACAGACCAGCAGTGTCACCTCTATGCCTGTCTAGTCCTGAAAATACACACATACAGTACACAGAGAAAGAGATAATTTCAAAGATTATATCAGTTTAGTTTTTTTGGCATACATTTCCAGCACTAGGTTTCAGTTTGAGATTATCATACCTGATATGGTGAAGAGGAACTTATCAGCACTCTGTTGGTCTGTCTTACAGCCACAGTATAACCTCAGCTCTAAACTTTCTTCCTCTTCTGTTAAACACACACACACACACAAACACACGTTTATTTAGGTTTTGCAGGACTCTACTGCATAAGCCATTTAACACGTGCGCTAACATCAAAGAAGGAAATAAATGGGTATATAAAGATCTGTACTCAGAATAAATATACAGTTGTTTCAGCTAGTTGTTTTTTTTTTAAATTACCATCATTAATTTAATCTTTCCAAATGCTTACTATACTTCTGTCAGTAGTGGCCATATTTCAACTATGGTATTTCTAGTAAGACTGTAGTCTCATACAAAATTCATAACTATGGATTGTAATGACTAAATTAAATTAACCCAGAATTATTCTGATTCTGTATATATACAGACTTTTTCTGTTTTTTTTTTTGTACTTTTTCAACTTTATAAGACATGACAGAAGAATAACCAACAGGAAATGATTAGTCTCATTCTCAGATGTTGGAAAGCCCACACTCTGTTAGCTAACTGTCTGATGCATATTAAACATTTAATTGGAGACACTTTCTCAACGTCTAAATCTAATTGGCTGACTTTCACAGCATTTTAGGGAGACTAGTGTGCGTCTGCTTTAACAGACTGCAGAGAAACAAAGCTGTGTTTCACAACAGTCCTTCAAAAGACACATTCCAGAACTGCAATAATAAATACTTCAGAGAAGCAACTAAAAAAAAATTGACAATTTTTAACCACATAATCCTTTTTTGAACATAGACATGAAAATGAGACACTATCCGAACTTTAACAGTTGTAATTCATGGATGGTTTGGAATACAGACCTAAGGTTAAAGAGGATTATTGGTGAAGTGAAATATAATATAATGTGTAAAAAAGTTTACATGTACTGTAAAGAAAATGTAGAGTACTTTTTATTTTATATAACATAAATATTACATAAAATAATTGGGGTTCTAAAATTGCTATAAAACAAAAGCTATATGTCTTACTAAACTATGTTTCAAATTTGAAGTTGATATCACGAAAATCGAAAAATAAGATTTTGCCAAGGTTCTATACCAAACATAGCCTCTGGATGACACCTAAACTCCACTGATTTTTATTTTTATTTTTTATGCATATTCCTGAAATGTATACATTTCTGTCAAAACAAATAAATAAACAAACAAACAAACTGCAAAATATGAAACGCTGAGATTCAGACCTTTTCGACTGTCCCAGACTAAAATGCAAGTCTGAACTGTTTCACTTGAAACTGACTGATCTTTAAAAGTATCAGTGCATTTGTTTTGTCTCAAGATGGACACCAGTATTGTTTTTTTCTAAGGCACATTTGTGAAAAAAAAAACAAAACTTAAATGTCCTAATTAAACTATGACCTAATCCTGGTTTAGTCTAAGCCCTATCTGTGAAACCAGGCCTATATGTTTTGTAAAGATTAGAAAAATATTTGATTGTAAAATATTGTAGCAAGTTTTGTAACATAATACATGACACCACCCACTAAGGGGAGGAGCCCACTTAAAGGATTTAAGGTATTGGTTCTGTGGAAATGCAAAATTTGATTTCAAAATGGTTTGCACAGAATGAATTTTGAGAGTTTAACTTTTCAAATGGCAACTAATTACTAAAATATGTGATGAGGCAAAGGCAATAAAACAGAGCCAAGATGTAAAGACAGGTTAAAACGCATTTAAGCGTTTTGTGAAAATGTCTGTCCACAAGGTTATGGCTCTGACGAACATCAGTATTTGTTATGAAAAATAACAACCTGAATGTACATACTGAAATTGCCATAGTTACTGCTAGAGTTTTACATTTTACAAACGTAAGTGGTGTTTGTTTATGCAAAAAAAATATTGTCATAATCATAGTGTTCTGGAAAAGCCCACCCACAAATCAAAACATTATAGATAAGATTGTGCTGTTTCTGCAATAACGTTTTATGTGCCAGATCCAAACACTTATAAGTAAAGTACCAGTACAATTGTCTCTGTACAATTTCAAGAATTATTAATGCCTGTTGCACAAAAGAATGCAAAATAGATTATATCCCAAAGTTTAATACTCAGTGTTACGGATTTATTCAAATCCCTAATCATAAGTATGAGCAATAGTAATAATAATAATGCTTTAGCAAACACCACTAATAAAACAGATTTGCTCACTTCCCTAACATATATTTAAGTACAAGTAACATTTCATCCAAATTATGGTGCTTACTACAGTCGTGACTATATTAATAATATAGCAAAGTCTCTTGTTCATTGTTTATTAAATATAACATGTACCATCATGACTGTTATGCTCCTATGTGTACTGTGGTCTGCAAGTTCTTATTTGTTCTCATTTCAGCGCCAATAACAGAATCCTGCATTGTTGTCTCACTGAGGTGTTGGGTTATCACAACATTATGTAGACGCTCACTGTTTTAACCAAACAGATTATGTGGAAAATACATTCTTATCAGCACATTTCAAATACAGTCATCAGTCGCAACTGCAGAACTAAAACTGATGTTAGCTGAATGCTGCCATGACCTTACCTGAACCCTGCAGCCATTCTATTATTGTCTGTTTTACGTCAAACGAGAGCCAGCGATTGGCCAAGTCCTTGGAGACAAAGCGGGTGTCTAGATATCGAGCCTGATCGCCCGTTCCACGATACAGCTCCAGCCTCTGCTCCTGGTCCATCGTAGGATTCTTAATCCGAAGACGCAACTCGGCTTGAGACAGCAGCCGGTGGTCTGGAATACTCTGTTTCATCTCTGACACGTTAAAAGTCATCTGATGCTTTGTGCCATTCTGAGCTAGAGAGAAAGAGAGAGACAGAAAAGTTCAGGGTTATTTTAAAACTCAGACAACAGACCACTCTTTTGTCAGATGGACCATTGAAGCGTGGACAAACTGAGACCTGGATTTGCCAAAATGTTTGCCAAATATTAATCAAATCTTTGAAAGATATTTACAGTTTTGCTTGAAAAAGTAATGAGCATAATGAATATATTTGGCTTTGTTTTAACTTGTGAACTGTTCTGTATTTATTGGGTGGGCAGAATGTGAATGGTATCTACTTTTTCAGATAAAACTGTTCCTAAATGGTGCAGAAACTGAACTTATGTTTTAATGTCAGTCAGCTGGCGGTTCTTGACCTTTACAGTACAGCCAAGGCACCATTAGTGTTGTATAGATAAATGAGGCTTGTGCCACCCTTGCCTGTATTTTGGCAGTAGCTGTGTAATTTAAAGAGAAAGCCATCATTAACCTGTTTTCAAGGTTGCTATAACTGGTTTTGCTGATGTTTAAAATGTGGAGGAGGCCACAGGCCACAGGGATGAGTTATCTTTGTCTCATTAGGGGCTTTCACGCCGCGTAGTTCTAAGAACTCAGTTCTAGGAAATAGCCGGCAGAGTGCTTCCTAGAGAACCAATTCCCAATTCAATTTTTGTCTCATGGGTTTCGTGATAATGGAGATGGAATATAAATGCACAATTTATGTGATTGAAAGAGCATGAAATTCTGACTAAATCTCCTATGACAACTTTGCAGTGTTACATATCATCGAGGCTGAGAAAAAAACACAACGCTGCAGACAACAGGAGTAATTATTTTTACATGGCTTTTTAAAAATGCTGGGTAGCCGGTGTGTCATATGCGTTTGGCCAGTCAGTGTACACTTACATCACTTCCTATTTTAGTCCCTACTCTGAAGTAGCAGCTAATTCAGTTCACCCAAACAGAGTTCCTAGTTAGGGTTAGGGTTACACGTCAAAAAGCGGAAACTTCTGCCAATAGTTGTAGAGATTATGAAAAGGTTCCTACGGTGCGAAATCCCCTATTATGTTTATAGCCATTCAACCATTTTTCAAACTGCTGGATAGAGGACAACTCGTTTATCACCTAATGCGGGTGTGATGTATCCCAATCGTCAAGCAAAATGATCTAAAAAAATTAAGATTGATTACTGCTTGGTCAGCTGGTGGTAACCAAACTAGTTCTTTAGACACAGTCTTAATGTAGTGGCTGTGTTTGTTCAGCTGGTCCCAGTTTTGATGAAAAAAAAAAAATATATATATATATATATATATATATATATAGATATATAGATATAGATATAATGAATGCAGACTTGAATCATAAATCATACCGTGTTTGTTCATTTGATCAGAGGAGAATGAGCCTGGTTCATTACCGCTGATGCTATGGGTTTTGTTTAGCTGGGGTTTAAAGGACACTTAATATTCAGTAAGACTGCATTATTGATTTGCACTGACACTGTTGGATGAGAACCAAACTTGAACTAATTTGAGCTGGATGATGGCACGATTGTCTTGCTGCAGAGCTGCATCATTGCTTAATCATCTGTTTCACAATTGAAGATTTTTTATTTATTGAACTAAACTGAATTAATATTTAACTGCCTCAAGCTGAGTAACAACACTATTGTCTTATGTAGAGCTGCTTACTGAACTCATTTCATAATTAATGAACTTTACACAGTTACTTGAACTGAATAATAACATTTGAATTTCTCATATTTAATTAAGCTTGCATGTATTGTATAAAGCACTATAGGTGAGTAGACTAGACTTAAAAGTGGTTTACTTAGAGTTTAATTTAAATATAGTTTTAAATGAATCCTAATCCTAATTGTAAGAATCTGATTTAGCAAACACTGCTAATTACACACACGCAAGGCAGAAAACTTAAAAGAGTCCACACTGTATAAAACATCCATCACTCATCCATGATTAGTAGAGTATATTAAAGCAGTAATCGCTGTATTTAGTGTGTTTAAATGAAACTAAAGATGAGTTATTTAGAGAGCTTGTAGGGATAAATTTTATTTAGCTTGGCACTGACTCTAAGTATGTAGCTTCTACCGGGGATCAGTTTAACCAGTTCAGTCTTGATACATGAAATCAATACGGCGTTAGTCACACAATCCAGTGTTACATCCAGAGCACTAGGGCAACTATGGAAGTTGTATAGGTATAGAAAGTGTAAAAAAAAAAAAAGATATTCATATAAACATATCTCTGTTATATTTGAATAGGATTAGTCAATGCTGCATCCAGCAGTTGTTATTATTATTATTATTATTATTTTTTGTTATTTGTGACCCTGGATCACAAAACCAGTCGTAAGGGTCATTTTTTCAAAATTGACATTTATACATCATATGAAAGCTGAATAAATATGCTTTTCATTGATGTATAGTTTGTTAGGATGGGGCAATATTTGGCCAAGATACAAAAATCAGGAATCTGAGGGTGCAAAAAAATCTAAATATTGAGAAAATCGCCTTTAAAGTTCTTCAAACAATGTATATTACTTCTCAAAAATTAAGTTTTCATACATTTACAGTAGTAATTTGACAAAATATCTTAATGGAACATGATCTTTACTTAATTTCCAAATGATTTTTGCCATAAAAGAAAAATCAATAATTTTGACCCATACAATGTATTTTTGGCTATTGCTACAAATATACCCCAGCGACTTAAGACTGGTTTTGTGGTCCAGGGTCACATTTGTGTGTGTGTGTGTGTGTGTGTGTGTGTGTGTGTGTGTGTGTGCAACTGATTTCAGCTGTGTTACACTCTTAAAAATAAAGCTTCCAAAAGGGTGTTTTTGCATTGATGCCATAGAAGAACCATTTTTGGTTCCCCACAGAACCTTTCAGGGAATAGTTCCTAAAAGAACCATTTTGAAGAACATTTTAAAAATCTAAAGAACGTTTTCTGCATTTGAAAGGTTCCATGGATGTTCAAGGTTCTGCAATGAACCATTGACACCAATAAAGAGCCTTTATTTTTGAGTGTAGTGTCTCTCATATAACTCTATTCTCTCTTTCTTCCCATATAATAAAATACCTACTTCAAATCAGTATTTCATGTCTATTTAAATATTTCTGTTTAGCTCTAAAGACACACATATTAACTTGTAATTTTGCATCGATATATCACATAATCTGCAGGAAATCAGCTACATAAAATCTACATATGACATTAAAACAAGAAACTTTTTTTGACATTTATAGCTTGACATTTAAATGCAATGTTTGTCAGAAAGGGGACTTCCTTTGCTGGAGCTCAGTTTCGTGACTGTCTGAGAGCAGATGATGACATAATTGAGACACATCAGAGGTGGCTGGACATCTGCTGAAGGATGTAGGAGGATGGGTGGAAAATTCTCTGTGGTTAATTCCACCAACCACCCATCCACACGCAACAACTATCTTTGGTAACACTTTAGATTAGAGAACTTATATTCAGTATTAACTAAGATTTTTTCCTCAACAAAGTTAAGGTATTGTGTTAAGTGTATGTATTGTGTAAATTATGGTCATGGATTAATATGTGCTTTATAATTACTAATAAACAGCCAATAGTATAATGCATGCCAATATGTTACTAGTTAATAGTGTTCTCTAATCTAAAGTGTTATCCTGTCTTCTACTAAACCATAATTATTCTCAAAGATCTTCTTATACTTAATATGCAAAATTCAATCAAGACAGTCCAGTAAATGATAGTTAATAACACTATTGTAGCTTACAAAACTATAACTAGTAATAGGCTGAATCTCATTAAAACTGTCAAACACATACCAAATTTTGCATACCAAAATAAACAGAAAGGAGAAAAATGAATTATTATTATTATTATTTTTTTTTTTAAATGTAATTACTGCCTTAAAACACAAATAAATAATTAGTAAAACATCCAGACACATTACAGAATTAGAACTGGGAAGATGATGTGGCTATCAAAAATATTTATTAATAAATTATATATACATATTTTAAATGTGACCTGGATATGCTTATAAAATTCATCCAATAGCAATAATAGTTTCTCATTAGCTGCTTATTAAGACAGAAAAATAAGGAGAGAGAGAGAAGTAGTTAATTATATTACTAATAATACTGATTAAAGAATTATCAATATTCTATGGTACTTCTTGTATTGCTTTGTAAGTAAATAAACAAATAGTAAAACATCCAGACATATTCCAGTAATGTGAGATTTTTATGCATTACAGAATTCATGACATTAATTTCATAAACCATTTTATATTTGTGTGTGTGTGTGAATATATAATTGATTTTATTTTGGTTTTGGGAGTGAAATGTGTCCTCTATGCTTTCATAAGATTCACTCAATAGCTATAATGATTTCTCATTAGCTTGATGCTACACATTGGACATGTTCTATTCCCTGTTGAGGGATATATTGTATTGATTTGGAAACTATTTTATTTTGGGTCCTATGTCTCAACACCTGTGGTTATATTAAGGTGTCAAGGACTGAAGGCACGGCTCTTTGTTGATGGTGTACGGTGGATCTGATGAGGGTGGAGAGGGATTTCAGTGTTTGTGTTTACGCAGGCTGGCGCTCAGGTAAGCCTAGGACAGCTGTCCTAACAGGCACTGAGACAGGCCTATCATTAGTAATGGGTGCAACCAGATTCCAGCAGGCTTAAAAATCTGCCTCTCCGACACACGCTTTACCCTTCCTCTCCTCTTACTATCGCCATCCACAGAATCATACCTCTCTGTTTCCTCGACTATCTACGCTGCACCAATCACATCGAGACATGAGACACTTTCCCGGCAGATGAGCTGTACAGTCAGCACAATCTTTGACATGTGATAACATGAAATGAAAAATAGAACATATCCAGAAGAACTGACTGATTAGTGTGAAGGAGGACATGGAAACTTAGGCATGTCTGCAGGGCATGGCTGTAAATTGAGTGCTCTTGATTTGACACTGTAATTTATGATTACACAACTGCACGGTCAGTACTGCCTAGAAGACAATATCTCTTTCTTCATCTCATTCATCTACCTTCAACTAACAGATACTATCAAGTTTAGCAAGCCATAAGGAAAAATAAATGTTCCAAATAAAATACAAAGTGTCAGATCTGCATTGTAACAAGTTAAACAGCTATGCTACTAAAAAATGGAAAGAAGGAACACCATATTAGATGATGACAGCAATTCATAAACCTACAAAAACAAATGTGTAATCCTGAATATGTCAACAGACACTCATCGCTGAGTAATGATTCTATCATGAGTGAAAAAAAAAGGACAGCTGTTGTACAAAACGGACAACACTAGACATAAGATGTTTTCTATTCATGTTCAACAAGTCAAGAGGACTGTACTGCTTTTTGAATTATTTTAACAGTACTGCAAATATAAACAAATAAACAATATAAATGATTATAGGTGTTTCCTAAGGCAAGCATGTCTATTTCTACTTTGATCTAACTTTAATTAATTTTGTCACATAAAGTCTGGAATACAATACACCACTTTTGCCCAC
The DNA here is from genome assembly GCA_012976165.1 of Labeo catla. NCBI lineage: Eukaryota > Metazoa > Chordata > Actinopteri > Cypriniformes > Cyprinidae > Labeo > Labeo catla. The sequence continues at coordinate 233,055 of VONZ01001012.1, read as the reverse complement.
ATTTTTGCCTGGATTTATGGTCTGGACAAGTTGATGGTAGTTGCCAAAAACCAAAACTAGTGTTGGGGAAAATTACTTTAAAAGCAATGTATTGCAATATTGCATTACTCTATAAAAAAAAGTAACTTATTGCATTACTTAGTTACTTTTTATGGAAACTGATGCATTATGTTACTTTTTGTCACCTGGGCTGTGCTTGCTTGCTTTGCTTTTAATAATAAAAAAACCCAAAAGTTATACTTTTGGCACCTGTAAGGGCCCTTTCACACCAAAAATAACATTAATAAGCCTCAGATTGAAGGCAGTACCTTGGCACCTCACTGCCAATTTCTCTCAACATGGAGATAGTGTCAGTGAATAAATGCACTCTAAAAAATGCTGGGTTATTTTATTAACCCAAATGCTGGGTTCAGCCCCTTGGGTCATTTCATTGGGTTATTTTTAATATTGTTACCCAGGTTCTGGGCTATTTTTTTAACCCAAATGCTGGGTTCAACTTGTTAGGTCATTATTGGGTTATTTTTAATACTTTTTTTGTTGTTGTTGTTTTAGTTTTTGTTGCTGGGTCATTTTTAATGCTGGGTTATTTTTTTCTACCCAACCACCAGGTTGAGCCTGTCTCTGACGAAACAACCCAGCTGCTGAGTTACATTTAGTCAGATCATGGGCTATTTGTGTCCTCTACAGGACACAGCGCTGCCAATTTGCTCTTTTTTCAGCAAAATAAAAGTTTGTATACATTTTATTTCATTTATAAAGTCTTTAATGTGCTGTAAATTGTATTATTTTATGCAACACAACATACAAGATGTCAGTCAGCTGCGTCAGGAGTGGCTGTTTCGCAAGATGGAAACGCCTTTTGCCTTGCATAAAATAAATGGATTTTATTCATTATTGTACAGAGTTTAATCTTATTTTTTTTCTCTCTAATGTCAGTACTGTTTGTTTATGGGCAGTTTTTGGAGTCAGTCATGGTATCTTTCAGCTATGAGTGAAATGCGAGGCCGCAGTCTAAAGTTCGCAGTTAACCTGGCGAACAGCAGCCCTTCACCAGCTCAGATTTCGGTGACACACCGGCATGAGAATTAGTGCTATTTTACTAAAAAGCGATTACAGAGATCGGTTTAATACACTAAAATTAAAATTCTGCTTTTAAATGTAACATTTTTATGTCTAAAATGCCTGTTAAACAAGTTTAAATGTATGTAATATTGTAAACTATGCTGTATTCACCCAAATAAATTCAGTTTGTCTTGTATTTTGTCCATGTGTTCTAGCTAAATGTTCATCTTTTGATTATTGCTGTTGCCGCTAGTAATTATGTGTGTGTGTGTTTTTTAAGTTCCAGTCCATTTTAAACTAGCAATGTAATAATTTTTAAACAATAATTGACTTAAATAAAATAACCCAGCCTGTTTGCTAAAAACATTTAACCCAACCAGCTGGTACAAAATAGCCCAGCATGTGTTTTGTCCAATATTTACCCAGCGCTGGGTTACCAAATAACCCAAGTTGGGTTGTTTTTAACCCAGCATTTTTTAGAGTGTGGAAAAACAAAGTAAACTGCGTTACACTGTCGTTTACAACAAAAAGAGTTTACAACAAAAAGAGTTACTTTTTCAAAGTAATGCATTACTAGTAATCTGATTACGTTACTTGTTATGCTTTACCCCCAACACTGATCAAAGCATGTTTGATATTTTGATCTGAATTAAGAAAACACATTGTTCTCATTTGTCATATGTTTCTGTGCAAGTTTGTTTGAAATTAAAAGTCTAGTAGTGTGTGATCCCAAGTCAGCAAGTGTATGATGCCTAGTGTTTTAAAATCTGTTTAGATTTAAACAAAAAATTGTAGTGTATTCCAGCCTCAGCCCACACTGTTTACGCTACAGACATGAATTATACCTCAAACCACGCAGTTTTACTTGTAACCACCTAGCAACATCTCAGAACACTTTAACTACATAGAAATGTTCTAAAAACACTCTGAAAATCTTAGCAACTCAATGGAACACCCAGGAAACCAAACACTACACCCTAGGATTGGGGCCGTGATATTTGCTTGGTTGGAGCATGGGGTAACCATAAGCTAACAGCCTACTAATTCTCTAATGAGAGTAAGTTTGACATGTAGTTGCAAAGTTAAAGGAAAAGTCCACTTCCAGAACAAAAAATTACAGATAATGTACTCACCCCCTTGTCATCCAAGATGTTCATGTCTTTCTTTCTTCAGCTGTGAAGAAATTATGTTTTTAGAGGGAAACATTTCAGGATTTTTCTCCATATAATGGACTGCTATGGTGCCCCGATTTTGAACTTCCAAAATGCAGTTTAAATGCAGCTTCAAACGATCCCAAATGTGGTTATAAACGATCCCAGCCGAGGAAGAAGGGTCTTATCTAGCGAAATGATCGGTTATATTCATTAAAAAAATACAATTTAAATACTTTTTAATCTCAAACGCTCATCTTGTCTTGCTCTCCCTCAACTCTGTGTATTCTGGTTCAAGACAGTTAGGGTATGTCAAAAAACTCCAATCGTATTTTCTCCCTCAACTTCAAAAATCATTTTAAAATCAGCCTACATGGCTGCAGAAGTACCGAACCAGTCTTTGCAAGTGAACATGCAAAGAAGATCAAACACCCTTAACAAAAAAGGTAAAACAGTTCAGGCAGAGTAAGACACGACGAGCGTTTGACATTAAAAAGTATAAATTGTATTATTTTTGTGAAAATAAATGATCGTTTCACTAGATCCTCAGTTGGGATCGTTCACAACCGGATTTGGGATCGTTTGAAGCCGCATTTAAACTGCATTTTGGAAGTTCAAAATCAGGGCACCATATCAGTCCATTATATGGAGAAAAATCCTGAAATATTTCCATCAAAAAACATAATTTCTTTATGGCTGAAGACTGAAAAACATGAACATCTTGAATGACAAGGGGTGAGTACATTATCTTTAAATTTTTGTTCTGGAAGTGGACTTCTTTAAGATAGTCAACATAATTTCTACAGTTGACTATCAAAATGAAGTGTAAGCAAGCACAGATTTCTTCAGCAAATGTAAAAATCTAATCATTCATGCACAATTGCGGTTTCGACTTTAGAATTGCTTCACATACTGTGCAGCAATTAATTCTTGTGCAATGTTGTCTCGCCAAAGTAAGCAATTACTACAGTACTACAGACTGTAAATACTGAGTGTGGGAGGCCTTGCGTCAGGACGTAATGATTTATTAAAATGTATTCCACCTTAAACAAATGTAAGAAGCCTTAAGCAAACACGAGAACATACAGAGGACTTTTATCCCATGAGGCAAACTGCAAAAGGGGGAATTCAACCTTGTTATTTAGGACTATTTCCTCTAAATCTTAGTCACACCTCAGAAACAAGCAACCCTCTTTGCTGTCAAATGGGCCTGTCAAAAATAGAGCGAGAAGACAGAACCAGTAAGAGACACAGAATAGACAGCTCAGTTACAGGAAAGCCCCTATCCCCAGAGGAATACACAAAAAGAAAACAATTAGTGAGAAGGACAGCGAATCTGACTCGTCTACCCTTATCAACAGTTTCTCGCCCATATTTCTCTGTGTCTCTTTGTATTTGGTTTTCATCCTTCGAGCAAGCCCCATCTCCTCGGAGGTCTTTATTCACGGCGCGTATCGGATCACAGGCCTGATGTTTATGTCTGACGTGTTTGAAGTGGTTAAAGGAGGTAAAGAGGAACAAAGAGTCAGGGATGAAAGCAAATGGGTGGTAAGCATCAAATGTGAAGTTATGTCCCCATTAAAAAACAGATGTAGCAATGCATTAACAACAGAACAGGTACGAGACAAAAACAGTGGAAAAAAACCCCGCTTGATCAGAATGATCAAACAAACTGATTGCTCAGAACGAACTGAGAGAAGTGTGCGCAAAATGCTCACTCCCTAGCAAGAACTGGTTGTTAAAGCTTCGAGTTTAACAATCTAACACAACAGCAAAAACAACTAGGCTATTAAAATACCACAGATAGTCGGAGGGCAACGCACAGTATCTGAGCCCAATGAAATGCTGCCTAGCTCCCCTAGTGGATGCATGAGGGGGGTCTGAAATTAATGCATGAGGGGATTGAGGGGAACACAAAGCTACGAGAGCTTTTCAAAAACCTACAGACACAGTGCTTTTAATACTTGAATGACACTCCTGTTTCTTTAAAGAAAATACATAAAGGATAATGAAGGATAAAAGGGCGTATCACTATTAAGTGGTTTATTTTTATAATGACTGGATGACTGTATACTACTCCACTTAATTAAATGGCTACTTACCAAATACCCATATGCACATGTAATATATGTACGACATATACTGTCACAGGAAGTTAAAACATACATAAAAACCTATTAAATATAATAGCCAATATGATTGTACTGATTGTTGACAATATGTATGTTTTTGTATGTGTTTTAGTGCTGGCTAAAATTCATCAATATATGTCAGTGTTATATAAGTAAAACTAAAACATAGATATTTATAATAATAATAATAATAATAATAATAATAATAATAATAATAAAGATAGATTTGTTTTAATAAAGATGCTCACGCACAAATGGTAGTCAACATGTTAAGAGGATCAAAAAGGTTCATCAGAGTTGTCCGAAGAAAAGAAAAGGTATTGTTTTGGTTTTAGGACAACTTTGATGAAAGGTTATGATCCACTTCAAATGTTGATTACTGTATATGGTTGACATATGATTGCTGCAATTAATATTATATAAAAATAATCATATATATGTTAATAACATATGAACATAGAAATTTTACTATGAATTTTATATACGTTATAAACTTAAAACGTATGTACATGAAAATTATATATTGCCTTACAGGTAATTGCAGATTCACTCACGATATAAGGCAATATTTGTATCATTTTCATTCAAATAAGTGACTAAATAAACAAATATATAAATAAATGACAAAATTTTGAGTTCACTTTACTTTAGTATGTAAAATAAACTGAAATGAGAGACATGAGACTTGCAGAGACATGTAAGAAATTGCTGCCTGGGAAACAGATCAATTATAATTATACTTATGATTAATACACAAAAATGTTTCACCACAGTATGCTGACGTGAATACATAGGACGTGATGTTAGATTATGTCTCTAAAGAAGTCCAAAAAAGGACATTCTGAGGACACGTCTTACCTTGTCGGATGACGAACTTGTGCACCTCCTTGCCAAAGTAATCTTCATCTTCAGCCTGAACAGAAACGGGCTTCATCTTCATTTCATCACTCAGTTCAACAGTGCTGTTGTACAAAGAAAGCATGTCATCTGGGATCTTCTGTCCATCGTCATCTATCTCCGTTTCGGGCTCTTTGGCCATGCGCAGTTTGCTGAGAATCTGACCGCGGATGGCCTCTATCCGCTTCTTCTTCACCACCTCCAGGTCCAGAGTTTTGCACGTGGACATTCCTCCCGTTCTAGCCACCATGCACAGGGCCATCAGTACCAAGCAAGCCAACCTCATGGTGCCGAAATATGAGCCCGAACTGTCTTTAGGTAAGGAGAGAGTCTGTGATTGACGCAGAGCGTTTGATTCAAAATGACACGGCAGTGGTGTTATTATGGAGGTGATGCTGCCTGATGATGATTCTGGAAAGCACCTTGAATAATAAAGCCAAGAGAACAGCTGATGTCTGTCTAATAAGGGAAATTCCTGACGCCTCACCTGTTCCAGAGGTCCGTCCAGGTGCAGTTTGGCCAAATGGAACACCAACTAAACAAGCTTAGAAGCACTATGCGATCGCTAGTCTACACCTGAATGCCGGCAATAACTGACATGCACTTGTACATTTGCGTCTAAGCGTAAATTTAAGTAAAAAATTCCCACGTACACACACAACTTTATCGCCGGCTCGCTGCTGGCAGTCGCACACAGAAATGCTTGTTCGAGTCCATGCGTCTGGACTGACTCTTTTTCTCTCCTCTAGTCTTGGATGGTTCCCGCTGTGAAAACACGCAGAGGTCTAGATACAATGACACGTCTGTAAGCGTGTTTGCTTACTAACTTTCCTCGCTACTCACGGCTTTCCACCCCTCTGAGCTTCTCTGGTCTTGATGCTTCAGCCGATGCTTTGTCATCTCACACAAAAACCACTAAAGAAGACCTGTTAACTGACTAAACCAGACAACCCCATCCAGCGGCATGCTGCGTTCGTAACAAGACAAAGGGACGTGTCCAGCTCAGATTTCCTCAAAAGTTAGCTTTTACAACATTAGGTTTCCTCTGCTGGTGAGACTGATTTTCTGGAAGCATTAAGATGGAAGCAATCAGATAACAGTAACAGTGACTTGCAGAGTATGAAACTACTTCATTTAACATGCAAACATCATGTTAGGAAGAAACCTGCTTTGTAAACCACCCAAAACATTGCAAAGACATTCAGTCGAGTTTGAAAAAAAATAAGTGGGTTTTTTTCAGGCTATAAACTCATTTTTTCTCCAAACAAGCTTTTCCCACTACAAAGACAAGTGGAAAGATTCACTGACATGGCTAACCAAACACACAGCTTCCCCCCCACCCCAGCACACATTCACACACATTTCACTGAGAGGAATTGAAAGGAAAACAGATCCTCTCGGAAAATACCCTGACGTTTTGGCCCCGATGATGTAATGTGTCAGGAAAATCAAACTAACCACGTCCAACCCACGAGTCTCGAGTGACAGATGGAGTAAACAAAAAGAGCGAAACAAATGAACCGTCCGTGAGTACCCAGGCAGTAAATGTGTGAACCGCAGCCGTGACAGCAAATGTCCTTTTTTCCCCTTTCTCTTCTCGTCTTTGTTCTCTCCTGTTTGTCCACTTTTATGCCTTTTGACCTCAGTCTTAAGAAAAAAAAAAAGTCCTTCAGACCCTCCTTCTCTCTCGTACAGCACTCTTTTTATTAGCTCCCTCTTGTAACACACTCCCTCTGCTCGCTTGTCAGAGCTTGCTGGTGACAAAATGATTTGTGAGAGCTTTACGTTCCAATAACTTCTCTCCACCACTCAAGCTCACTCACTCGCTCTCCTTTCGAGCTGCTGTTGCTTCACTAGAGTCGAAAGCTCTCCGCCCAGGAAATGAGGCTAACAGACTCTCTGAAATCTGTTCCTCACACAGCACTTCTCTTATACTGGTCAGGAAGCCCTTAGCAGCTTCTGGAAGACACACAGACCGAGAAGTGAAAGGACAGACAGGTAAATAACATGGGCATGACACTAACGTCTGGCCAAACTAACCACACACCTTTTTTAATGACTGCCAAGGTAAGATGATGACAGACACACTGGAATGCTTTCTATTGCATAAACACACTCCCAAACCGAACCTGACGGCTTCACAACAGAACACTGTTATCAAGGCCACATTTGTGTCATGCGGTGAGCTGATGTCCACTTTGCTGTTTACTTTCTGGCGTCTGTATCAAATGTTTTGAAGCGGCTAAATAGATGTGAAATGTTAGGCACATGCGAGGCAAATACAAATTTAACAAGGACTTCACTGTGCCGAAAAAGCTAAAAGAATTCTGTTTTAATTAATCAAGCGGCACAACACACCATAGCAATACTATAGCAACCAGTTATTTGCATGCTAATCTCACTGCCCTAGGAAAATACACTGAGTCAAAGGGAATCTACAGTGTAATATACTGCACTGGAAAATAATCATGCATTTTAATAAAGCAATAAACATTCTGTAAAAGCACTGTATGTGGTGTTTTCATTTAGACGTGCTTGGTTTATTTTAAATGTGAGTAGCAAGAAAATTAAACTAATCTCTATAATTGACATATATTGTCTTTTCTGTGCATTAGTAGTGTATAAATTAAATATTATTCTTTAAATAAAGCTAATAAAGCTTTAATGTTTTGACAACATCCATTTTCATGTGTTTCTGGCGCCCCCTTGTGGCCCTTAATTATCTGCTAGTTTCATATGTTCATGCAAATTTAAGTACCTGTTATTTACCTACTACTACTATTGTATTGCTATTTAACATCACCATATGCATGTAAACAGACACCTTTTAGGATGAAGTATTTTAACCTGAAGTTTTTGTTTGTTTGTTTTTTTTTACTTTTACTTGGCATACAGGTCTGCATCTTCAATTCAGAAATAAATAAATAATACTTGTAGCATCTTTTGTTTTCTAAAAAATAAATCCCTCATTATAGCTTCTGTATCATATATCTGAATGTAATCCTTCAGTCTTCCCCGAGGTAATGTGGTAGAGGGTCAAACTTAGTTTAGCACCATTTGTGTTTGTGGGTACAGGAAACACTGACTTGCAAACTTTCTCACATACTATAGCCAAGGAAACCAGGCTCCAAACCTGAGAAATCGCTTGCACCAGCACACACTTCTAGAGCCCACAAACTCAAACTGCAGTATGAATCAGAATATAGTGAACATGCAACCTCAGAACCTGTGTGTGATTATTTTCATACTCATGAAAGTGTCAAAGCTAATGCTTACTGGAAAATTCTTCAACTCTCCTACCCCTAGACTTTTTTTTTTTTTGAAAAAGACCTTTAAACTACACTTAATTATTTGGTCATTTTAATCCTATATTTAATTTAAGGCTATTTCTGAAGTAAATAGATAACACTGTACTTAACACTATTAAACTGTATTCAGAAATATCAGAAATTTTGGTAACAGTGCAAATTTCATAAAAATGAATAGAAAACATTTTCTGTCAAATTTAGTTTGTCTCAAGTCTCCTTTTCAGTGAACACGATTTCAGCAATTACAATTAGAGAGCTCTTAATTTCAATTCTTAGGAGGAGTTTACTTGTAGAGCTATCTACTGAAATTAAAATGTTACTAGTAAAAAATCAATTACGGAAAGTAACACTGGGAGAATTTTAAGCTAATTTGGTATGCCATAGTTAAAAAATATTTCATTAGAAATAGTATGCTAGTATGGCGCAAACAGCTAAATTGTGCTCCAAAAATCTGAACAGAAACCACCACTTTGACAGATCCAATTTTAGAAATATAGATGAAGCCTACATTAAATGATTTTCATGTAAACGTTATCTAGTCATTTTGTCTAGTTCACATTAATAATGTTGGCCCGAAGTCTCAAGAAATCATATCATTTAGCTGAAACAGGCTTTCAAACTTTTTGATTAAAAAAAGGACAACCATGATGATCCCCTTGCAAAGGACTCATAAACAAAACCAAAAAAACTTATATTATATTATATTATATTATATTATATTATATTATTATACAAAAATATAATTGTAAATTCACACTTTATATTAGATGACTTAATATGTACTAACATACCTACAAGATTTACTGTGCAACCACATGTTCTGGAAAATTACCACATTTTGAGGTATAGTTAGGCCTAGGTTTAGAAAAGGACATGGCTAGGGTTAGAATTATTATAAATATTATTTATAATTGTTTAAAAAAAAAAAAAATAATAAAAAAGAAAAGCTAATTTGTGTAGCGCTTACAATAAATAATACACTAAAGCAAGTTTTTTGTTTGTTTGTTTGTTTTTTATATTCCGTGGACCAGCACCCCCTGGCGTCCCACTTGAGGGTGAACCTTGAACTCTATTTGGAAAACTTAAATATAAAAGAGAAAATAAATGTAAATAATTGTAATGTAACGTTAGCCTATATATTATAGAGACCCATTCAGCGCACACAGATACCATATAATCCTCACAGAGGTGGAAGGGTTGTGTCACAATGCTCAGCGATCACTTACACCATCTCGGAGCCCGACCCGCCTGCCTTGCGCGGTGAGGATCCGTTCAGGTGCTGCCAGGACTTCGCTTTTATTTCTTCACGCCGTCTGCGCGTAAGAACTCTTCTAAAAGGACTCGCTGATGTGAATAAATCGATGAATATTCAGTGACGTTTCCATATAACTTACCGTTCTACCGGAATGACGGCTTATGGTTACTAGGATGCAGCTTTCTGAAAAACAATGCCTCAGGCAAGTGCAGGCACTAAACTAAAAGAACTGCGTGTTTGGAGCTCATGAGGAGCATTTACGACTCTAGTAAACATTGAAACGATGTTCACAGCAAAAGAGGAAGCACTGTTACTCTTTAACATAGAGGAGATGAGAAGAGTTTTGGAATTGTAATTGACACGAGTCGTTCCTCAGGTAAGGTGACCAGGCAACGTAGATTTGTGCTTTTAATTCACATTCACATTTTAGCTTTTATGAAACATTGCGATTTTTTATGGTGTCATGGTAAGTCTTTAAGATGATAAACAGCATATTTTATTAAAATAACCCATTATTCTCATGAATATTTAATGAGGCGTGCATTAAAAAAAAAAAAAAAAAACTGAAGCTTTGAAATGACAACTACGTGACAGTGTACATGAATATATTAACACAACTAAAGTGCTTATATTAGGAATAATAATGGCCAACATGTGCTTCAATGTGTCATTTTAATGACACTGGAAATATGAAGGCCTTTTAATTTTTAAGTTTTATCATTATAGTAATTGAACTTTTAAACTTTACTTTAATGTTTTTTCTTTTTCTTTAGCTGTCCATAATGTATTGTCAGGTAACAGACATACTTAACTGACTTGTTTTTACTGAAGACAAAACTATTGAATTAAAACAATCACATATATGGGTTACCAAGTTACCAAAAAAAAAGCTTTCAGGAATATCAGTGAAAATGGTAACACTTTATTGTGATATTTCATAACTTTCTAACTCCATGTCAACTAGCAGTTATTGGATTATTAGGAGTCTGTCTGCTTAATATCTGCTAACACTTTATTTTCAGTTTCCCCCAACAGACATGCTACTGACTAACTTTGCAAGCACAGTTGAGGTCAAAGGTTTACATCACTTTTTCAGAATCTGCAAAATGTTATTTTAATTATTTTACCAAAATAAGAGGGATCATACAAAATGCTTGTTATTGTTTATTTGGTACTGACCTGAATAAGATATTTCATGTAAAAGATGTTTACACATAGTCCACAAAAGAAAATAATAGCTGAATTTATAAAAATGACTCAGTTCGAAAGTTTACATACACTTGATTCTTAATACTGTATTCTTACCTTAAAGATCCATAGCTGTTTGTTTGTTTGTTTCTTTGTTTGTTTGTTTGGCGATAGTTGTTCATGATAGTTGTTCTTGTTTTCCTGAATAGTGAAATGCCTGCTGTTCTTCAGAAAATCCTTCAGGTCCTACAAATTCTTTGGTATTTCAGCATTATTGTGTATTTGAACCCTTTCCAACAATGACTATATGATCTTGAGATCCATCTTTCACACTGAGGACAACTGAGGGACTCATATGCAACTATTACAGAAGACTCAAACTTTGCTCCAGAAGAAAAAAAAACGATGCATTAAGAACCGGGGGTGAAAACTTTTTAAAATTTGAAGATCAGGGCAAATTTAACTTATTTTATCCTCTGGGAAACATGTATCTATCTTCTGTAGCCTCTGAAGGACAGTACTAAATGAAAAAAAATATGATATTTCGGCAAAATAAGAAAAATGTACACATCTCCATTCTGTTCAAAAGTTTTTACCCCCCGGCTCTTAATGCATGTTTTTTTGTTTTTTTTTTCTCCTTCTGGAGCATCAGTGAGTGTATTAAAGGGGTCATCGGATGCCCTTTTTCCATAAGTTCATATGATTCTTTAAGGTCTTAATGAAAAGTCTATAACATGCTTTGGTTAACATTTCTCAGTGGTAGTGTAAAAAACACCTTTTTTACCTTGCCAAAATCAGCTTTAGCCGTGTTTAGCCACGAAAGTGAAGCTGGATCACGTATGATTAGTGCGAACATAGACGCATTTGTTTAGATCGGGAGGCGCATTCCCTTCACAAACAGAAGTCATCCAGTGCATCTTTACCGGCTCAGATGTCAGGAGTAAATGACAACTACTATGTTCATTATTACATCCAGCAACAGAACACCTCAGTCACTTAGGAGCCATTCTTGTCTACGAAACAATTCTTGGCATCGAAACAATAGTGATAGGACTGTTACTGCTCATTCAAGGCAGGTGTAAGATAAGACGGCCGTGTCAATCAACTATCGTGGGAGCCGGCCTCTGTGGGTGTGACGTCACACAGACAAGATGCTGAGAATGGCTTGATTTGAAAAAGGGGATATTATTTTTACAGATTAAATAAAAAACACTGGGTGGATTTTTATCATTATAGGGTGTTTGTACGGTGGCTGAGAGAGCTCAACGCGCTGCAATTTAAGAAAACACATGCAATCTGACGAATTATACACTTAACTGTGAAGTCTAATAATATCCAAAAGACCAAGGAATCGTATGATCAGGATGTTAAAATAAACAATAAACTCACCTTTTAGTTCACCGACAACAACTCTGCTCTGACCAAAAGCCACTGAACAAATAATCAGGTCCCAGCTGGGTTTGTCACTTTTTGAGATCCCCCTGAAACATTTTCGTTGTGGTCCGTGCTGTTTGCAGCGTGTTTGTGTGTTTGCATTGTGTTTCTGTGTTTGATTGTGTTGTGAGAATTTGCAGCGCGTTTCTGTTCTTTTATTATTGCTTTGCGAGGATTTGCAGCGCCTGTGTTGTCAAACTGATAAAGATGTTTTCTTAATTTGTTGTCGCTTTTTTCTATTTGCGTGTGTTTTCTTAAGTTGCAGCACGTTGAGCTCTCTCGGCCACCGTATGTTTGTATACACACACTGCCAACACATTTATGTTCAAACAACATGTAAAAGTGAACTTTGCATCCAATGACCCCTTTAAGAATCAAGGGGGTGTAAACTTCTGAACGGGGTCATTTTTATAAATTCAGGTATTATTTTCTGTTGTGGACTATATGTAAATATCTTTTATGTGAAATATGCATTTTGTATGATCCCTCTAATTTTGGTAAAATAATGAACATTTTGCAGATTCTGAAAGGGGGATTTTTAACTTTTGACCTCAACTGTACATATCAAATTATTCTACTAACCCTAACCTGGCAGTCTACTAATACTCTAAAGAGAGTTAATCGGCATGTAGTGGAAACATTACTTATAGTCATTTCAGACAGGGGGCATCAAAATAAAGTGTTTGTGTCAAAATAAATATATACCATTCTGTGACATTTTAGTTATTTGTTTGTTTCAGCATGAACATTGAATGCCCTTGTCTTTGATGTGGAAGAACTTGTCTCACCTGCATTTTGATCCAGACCCCATCATCTAACAGTAGTATCTGACCTTACTGATGCTCTTTTGTCTGAATGGGAGCGAATCAGCCAAGTTCCAACATCTTTATTTTTCTGAGAGAACCGAGGAACTGATATTATAGAAAACAACCTAGTAATGGCCATGTTTTTTTTGTTTTTTTTTTGAATTAATAGCATGTGTGGAAGTGGTGTTCAGGTGTCCATATTATTGGCCACATACTGCAGTGTATCTTCTTAAAGTTTAATGTAATTAATTTATTCACCTTTAAGTTGCTCTTCTGTTGATTTTGATTGCTTCCATTGTCCTTGATTGCTTTGGATTAAAGCAACTGCAAAAAGACTAAATATAAATGTAAATGTAAATGTAGTTGTTCCCCACCATACAGTATGACTTTGTGTGTGTGTTTGTTTGCAGTATGTAACTCTTCATGCTCTCTGTGAGATGGATAAGTATGAGAAACTGGCTAAGATCGGCGAGGGCTCATACGGAGTGGTGTTCAAATGCAGACACAGGGACACCGGTCAGATAGTGGCCATTAAAAAATTTGTTGAGTCTGAAGATGACCCGGTCATCAAGAAGATCGCACTAAGAGAAATCCGCATGCTGAAGGTAGATGGTAGATATGGAGGTTGTATGCTTATTTATTGCAGTTCCTATTGCAGTATTTGCACACTTAAACATTTTTATTTTTATCCTTGTAGCAGCTGAAGCATGTGAATCTGGTAAACTTGCTTGAGGTCTTCAGGAGAAAGAGACGCCTTCATCTGGTCTTTGAGTTCTGTGAGCAAACTGTTCTCAATGAACTGGACAAACACCCCAGAGGGTCAGTCACATTTTTCCCCCTTATATATATATAAGAGAGAGAGAGAGAGATATAGATATATATATATATAGAGAGAGAGAGATAGATAGATATAGATAGATATACTTAAACCATAGTAAAGACTGGCACTTGACATCTACAGTAGAATTGGTTTTTTTTTTCAAATCAAAATATTTAGTAGTTTTTGGTGAAAGATATTTCAAGTTTTTCTTGATTTTCCCCTTCCTACTTTATTTTTTTTTTGCTTATCATTGTTTCCATTTTGTACCATTGTACATAATGAGCATTTTATACTGTTGTACTATTTAGGCAGTGTTAAATGAAAATATTTCTTCTTCTTCTTCTTAAATATCCTTTGGGGAGTCATTTTTCAGCCAAAATTGATGTGCAATCAATTTGCAGTTCATTATATTAATCGACACTGTTATCTCTAAAATCACCTTGACATTAAAACAAACCCTATTCATTTGCGTTGCAACTCGTTTGCCTTTGTAATCTTCAGTTTAAATGTAAGAATTTGTCTCGCCCTAAAAACAGCTTTCTTTTTGGCTGACTTTACCAATCGCTCTTTCTTTTCAACCTCTCCTACTTTTCACAATGCAATCTCATTGATGGATTTCTTGATTTATGAATGTTATGTTTCATGCTGACTTCTATAGACTGTATCTAGCTGTTGTTTATTTAGAGCTCCTAAACTGGTCAGACCACAAAGGTTGCGGCTGCCCAGCATTCTCTCTCTTTCCCAGAAGGCCTTTCAGTCGTAACCTTAGCTGCTTCTCAAAACAAAGGAACTTGTTGCCAGTGACTACAGGCCCATGGTTACTGCAGATATATGGGAGCCGCACTGATATTTAGAGAACAAGATAATTTAACTGTTGGTAGATCCTGCCAACTATGCCAAAAATGTTAGATCCTGCTAATCTGTAGTCACAATAATCCAAGAAGTTTGACATTAACATTTGCCCTTTTTTTTTTCTCTTTAGGGTTCCTGAGGCACAACTCAAGAGTATTGTGTGGCAAACTCTACAGGCCGTGAACTTCTGTCACAAACACAATGTCAGTATGTCCAGATTCAATTTTCCCGTCTACCAGTGTGTGTCACTTATGAATGCTACAGACAACTGTGAAAAGTCACACTATTGAGGAACCTCATTTTTGGAATGAGGAGGAAACAACTAACGATAAAAAAATGTCTTGGAATAAGTTTGTTAAACTCCCATGACCCTGACCTCAATTTGCATTAGTGGTCAGGATTTTTCAGTTGCCCTTTCTGCAAGTTGCCCAGTGCGCTGTGAGTGCATGTCATCTAAATACGTCACTGTCCTCAACAAAAAACGACCCTATAGACCGATTTGGAGTAGACGTCACAGTTATGTCACTTGCAGCTGCGCATAGTCGTTGCAGAAAAACATTTGGTAACAAATGAAGGTAAACAGGTAAAATCTATGGAATAAGAGGAATAAATATGGAATAAAAAAATTAAATTTGGGATAAAATTTGCCTTTTGATGTCAAAATCGGAATGCAAATAATTTTTAAAGAATACTATTGTCAAGGACGCCATTTGAAACACAACTGCTATGATTACTCTACTTTTAAAGCATAAATTTGATTTAAGCAATAGGTCTACATAATATTCATATATGCTGTTCATAGGGGACATATTGTAGTACCCCAACAGTTACAGCATGAAATATTATTTAAACCTATTACTATTAACATTTTTACATAACATTTATTTGATCTCACAATTCTTTTTTTCTCACAAATGCAAGTTTATATCTCCTAATTTGGACTTTATAACTTGATTTACTCAAAAATAGTGAGTTTGTCAATTCTGAGGGAAAAAAGCCAGAAGCATGGGATATAAACTCCTATTCTGAGCTGAGGGGAAAAGAGAGAATGACGAGTTGTTTTTTCCTTATTAGAATTGTGAGATATAATCTTGGAATTGCAAGAATAAAGTCAGAATTTTGAAATATAAAATCAAATTTACCTTTTTTTTTTTATTCTTTTATTCCATGGCTCCATAGACTGCCACTTGAAAACTGTCGTTTTCTGTCACCTAAAAAAACCTCATCCCTGTTTCGGATGTGTAAGACTATCCCACTATCTAACGTCAATTTTGTTGAATAACAGTGCTTATCACTGGGTGACAAGCTTTTGTAATATGCGGATGTCACGAATCTCGGGTCACGGGTTTTCTGCAACCATGATGCGTGCGCATCCCGAATGTTTACAAACCTATAATTGGTCTATAGGTCATTTGTGCAAGCACCTTATTACATCTATATTTACATTTTAAAGTTAAGCACCCTCTAGTGGGCGTAAAAATAATGATCTGATAATGATCATCTGTTGTCATGAAATGACTTAAGACTGTCTTATCATTCAAAATGTGTTTATTTAAATGCACTAGGCCTCATTCATGAAACGTGTAAATATATTAAGTAAATTTTGAGTAACTTGCGCATAAAACAGACCTTCCTGAAAACTGTCCTACGGATTCACAAACGCTTCGTAAACATCCGATTTGATAGTTAAACGTGTATGTTAATGAAATTCAATCATTCTTAAATAGGGCGCTCCTGTACTCTCATTCACAATTAGCATAAACCCCATCTATGAATTACAGCTACGCAAATTGCGTGTCCATGAGCACAGGGGAATATTATGGTCTACTTTCTCAGGTTTGGCTCCAGTATATTGCATAAATGCAAAAAAATAGGCCGTATGCCTAACAATAAATATTAACCAAAGGTGATCTTCTTAAAACGACCAGCTGGTAGCGCTTGAAAAGGCTTTGGTGGCACAGCATTTTTCCATCTCAGACGCTTCAGTTGCTATGATTTGGAATATCCACAACGGCAAAGTATTACTAGTATCTAATTTTTAAGAACCAGTAATATTCACTCCTCCATTGTTGTAGGTAGTCGTTGTACAAGTAGGATGGTTGGTCGGTATTTGTCCCACACCTCTATTTACGGCTGGGTCAATAGTGACAGTGACGGGCGCTGCGTTTTACAGTTATCAACTCAACTACAAAGAAAACAAAAATTCGAAAAGTGGGCAAGGGCAATGAACTTGTAATTATTATGCAGTGCATCAAAATACAGTGTCATCAGTTTGCCAAAAAGAACACAGAATGTTTTACACACCATTTACATGTGGTCGGGAGCAGGTGTACAATTTTTCGTACCAACCAACATTTTGAAAATACAAAAATTTTCATGAATTCAAACGTTTACGTCAAAATGGCTTTACGAACGATTTACACAAAAATTCTTTCTGCTCGTGTTTCTTAAATGAGGCCCAATGTAAGTTTTTACACCGATCTCACTGTAATTCATAAATATTTTACTAGGTGGCTTATTTGAACAAATGACCACACCTAACCCCTAAACCTACCCTCACAGAAATTGTGCAAATACACGATTTATAGTGCATATTCCTTTTTTGAGCAAGTGCATTATCTGGGATTGAACCCATGATCACTTGATTACATATCATTGTATAACGCAGTGCTCTGCCAACTGAGCTATACGCACCCCGAATTATGACAGAGATAAAAGAGTACAAAACATTAATATGAAAGTGTCCTGTTGCAAATAGGGGCGCAGTTGTAGTATACGCTCTGATGGGTCGTATCTTAGAAATTTTGGCAAATTACCTGTACGGGCGTACATCTATACTTTCATGTCTGAAAATATTATTTTTCTCTTACATTTTATAATAAATTCAGACAAGCTCAGTACTGACTAGTTTTTTTGTCAGTTTATTTTCATGAAATGAAATGGTGTACAGAGGATTGTGGGTGATTGAAGGTTGTGAAGGATACATCCCACGCACCCTTCAAATTCAGCTAAATGAAGGACGCAAAAGATCTGAAGGCTGCCTTCCAAGGGTCCTTCTGATTGAGATGGCCTTCAGCATCATTTGATGACGTGGTAGCGGAGATACACAGCATTTGTAGGATGCAGCCTTCTGTTTGAGATGTACCCATGGCCTCACCCCCTCTTCTGCGTGTTTTTGGGGCAGGGTTTATGTACATTTTAGGGTTTGTGATGTCACAAACCCAGGAAGAAGCTCATTATAGTCACTACCAGCCATTTGTTGTAGGGCTTAAAAAGCTAATTCTGTATTTAGAATTTTTTGCATTGAACTTCGAGCGTTGTAATATTGCATATGTTGTTTATGCTCAAACAGCAACATTACACAGTAACTATAGTTAAAAAAACGTGGAATCATAATCAAGAACCCCTTTAATCTACTTGCATTAAATGCAAAACACATGAATATGGACATATTGAAAGTTTCTTCTGTGCCCTGATGAACATCAAAACCTTGAATTTAGTCACAATAAACAGACATATAAACACCTTGATTACATTCCACTCTGACCAAAGTAATAATCAGAATAATGAAAATTTCATGTAAAGATTTATGTAAACCTCTTGATATCAAGTCCTTAGTATGATTATTCAAACGCTCACATTCATTCAGCTGATTTTATCAAAATCTCCTACTTCCTTTCATTATTTTTAGTATTTCCTTTTGGCTGTGATATTGCTTAAACGTAAGGCAATATGACTAGCTGTTAAAACAAAGTTAAAACAAAGTATTTAAAACAAAGTATTAAACAAGAATAGATCTTAATTGAAAAATGGCATGCATGCTCAGTACCTAGTGAATGTGTCTGAAATTGTCAGAGTAGGTATTACTGGCAATTCACACAGAATGGGCCTCATTCATGAAACTTGCGTAAATATATGAGTAAATTCTGAGCAATTTGTGCTTAAAACAGATCATCCTGAAAACTCTTTTCCAGATTCACAAACACTTTGTAAATGTCCGATTTAATAGTTAAACGTGTTTGTAAATGAATTTTAATCATTTGTATATAGGGAGTTTGAGCATGCTTATTTACAATTAGCAAAATCCCCGCCTATTAAATACAGCTACGCAAAATACATGTCCAGGAATGCAGTGGAATATTCTGGTCTACTTTCTCAGGTTTGGCTACAGTATATTGCATAAATGCAAAAAAGACTAATAGGCCATATGCCTAACAATAAATATTCAATAATGTGTGTCAACCAAAGAGTTTTTAGCCAGCTGAAAAAAATGCCAGGTGCTCTTCTTAAAACGACCAACTGGTGGCGCTTGAAAACGCTTTGGAGTCGCTTTAGTTGCTATGCTTTGGAATAGAATCTCATTTTTAAGAATTTTACTAAATATAAAAAAGTAGTAACACAAAAATCTGTTCTTCTCGTGTTTCAGAAGTTGAATTACTTTTAACTTGACCATTACATTTTTACATTTACATTTAAACATTTAGCAGACGCTTTTATCCAAAGCGACTTACAAAAGAGGACAATGGGAGCAATCAAAATCATCAAAAGAGTAATAACATGTAAGCGCTATGACGAGTCTCAGTTAGCCTAACGCAGTACACGTAGCAAAGGTTTTTTAAAATTATAAAATAAATAAAAAGAAAACGGATAGAATAAAAAAAAACAAAAAAGCAAGCTGGTGTTAGAGGTCTGTTTTTATTTTTTTAAGAAAACAGTTTTTAGAACACTATGTCATGGGCGAGATGCTGCGAAAGATGCAAACCTTGAGTGCAATGGTCAGAGACATCCATCAAATGCATGTTTATGTAGAAAAACAATGAAAAAGTATTGCAGTGGAATGGAAAAAGGCCTTATGTAAATGGCCCCTTACATTTGGAGTAGAGCTTACTACCCAGATAGCACACATATGTCTGCAAGATGTCTATTAAAGATCACATGAAAAAAAAGGAATAGATCTGCTGTGTACAAACATCTGACAGACGTCGGTACAATGTAATTTTTACATACATTCTAAATCATAAACATCTGAAAAACATCTAATACACGTCTATTTGACATCTGATAAAAAACATCCTATAGATGTATTGCAGATGAGTAAACACTCTCAAAAAAAGACGTCTTCCAGATGTAAATGCAGATGTCAAATAGACGTCTCCGTGATGTCAGATGCAATATGAATGCAATCTAAACTACTTGGTCTTTTTTTGGTCTGCGCTCCTGTTGCCTAATGAGAAAGCAAAGAGATGCACACTTCAGAATTTTAGCGGAAGCAGTAGGTCATCTAGGTATTTTTTGTCTACTATTTTATGAATACTGCAAATTTGGACACAAGGAATGACTCTTATTGAGCTCTTTTGGTGCTAGATTCTTGCTAAATTGGTTCTATCGTTCTACTGATTATTGTTTAAAGATGTCTTTTAAAAAAATCCCCACCTTATTATAGTGGGAGTTTTGTGTATGTATCTCTGACAGTGTCGGTCTTTCTGTGTGTGTACCAGTGTATCCACCGGGACGTCAAACCAGAGAACATTCTTCTGACCAAGACCGGTGTGATCAAACTATGTGATTTTGGCTTTGCTCGCATCCTCAGTAAGTGTCTTTGCCCCGCTCACTCACTCTCTATAGCCATTTATGTGTATTTAGCATCTTCACTTCATTAATGACTTATTTATACTTCCTACCTATATCAGCTGTCATGCGTCCTGAGCTCACTTTCAGGGCAGCGTGAAGCCTCACAGATGCAGTCAGCCAGTCAGGATCTGCTTACATGCATCATCCTTGGGTTTCAGCGTATTGTTACTATAGGCTAACACAAGGTCTATCCATCAGCATATTGTTATCCTTTCTGTATGATGCACATGTAATTATGAATCTGTGTGTGTGTAGCTACTTATGCATGTTTTGGGGACACATTTGTACCCAGACATGAGCTCTCCCAAAACCTCTTTCTGAGAATGTCCTCATTTGTAAAAATGGTATAAAGTAAACAAAGTTGTAAAAAATTAAACTTTTTAGGGGTTAGGGTTAAGATATAGTATTATAACTAGCTGCAAATACAAAAAGTCTATGGAAGGTCCTCATTTGGATAGCTAAGTAAAAATGTGTGTTTATGTATATGTGTGTGCTTGAAACAGCTGGACCAGGTGATGATTATACTGATTATGTGGCAACACGATGGTACCGGGCCCCAGAGCTCCTGGTTGGAGATACTCAGTATGGTCCCCCAGTGGATGTCTGGGCCCTCGGTTGTGTCTTTGCCGAGCTGCTGTCTGGAAATCCTCTTTGGCCGGGACGTTCTGACGTGGATCAGTTGCACCTCATACGACAAACACTAGGTAATAAAAGACACAGAAAGGAGGATGTTTGTGTGTTTAAGGTTACAAAAGGGTCCAAAAGTGTAAGACCATTTAAAATCCAATTTCCAATAAATCATTAGTTTCCAAACCTGGAAATTAACAAAATTTAAAAAAAAGCCAGTTTTCACAACTTAAAGGGGAAATTCACTTCTAGAACAAAAATTTACAGGTAATTTACTCACCCCCTTGTCATCCAAGATGTTTGTGTCTTTCTTTCTTTGCAAACCTTGAGCGCAACGGTCAAAGACATCCATCAAGTGCAAACAATGGAAAAGTATTGCAGTGGATTATGAGGCAACATGATGGTATTGTGTTTACAGATAATTTACTCACACCCTTGTCATCCAAGATGTGCGTGTCTTTCTTTCTTCAGTCAATAAGAAATTATGTTTCTCAAGGAAAAGAAATCAGGAATTATTTCCATATAATGGACTTCAGTGGTGCCCCCAAGTTTGAAATTTCAAAATGCAGTTTAAATGCAGCTTCAAATGGCTCTAAATGATCCCAGCCAAGGAAGAAGGGTCTTATCTAGCGAAACGATCGGTCTTTTTCGAAACATATTGACAATATATATACTTCTTAACCTCAAACATCTAATTTTGAGTGAACTCTGTTTTTGTCCGGTTTAATACAGTCAAGACAGTTCGGGTATGTCGAAAAACTCCCATCTCGATTTCTTCCCCAACTTAAAAATCGCCCTACATCGCTGTAGAAGTACCGACCCAGTGTTTACAAAGTGAACATGCAAAGAAGATCAAACACCGTTTACAAAAAAAAAAAAAGGTAAAACAACGATGTAGGGCAATTTTGATGTTGAAGAAAAAAACAACATACCCTAACTGTACTGACCTGGATTACACAGACTACGCATGCGCAATGTAGAGACGAGACAAGATGAGCATTTGAGGTTAAAAAGTATATAAATTGTCAATTTGTTTCGAAAATGACAGATCGTTTTGCTAGATAAGACCGTTCTTCCTCAGCTGGGATCATTTAGAGCCATTTGAAGCTGCATTTAAACTACATTTTGAAAGTTCAAACTTGGGGGCACCATTAAAGTCCCCTATATGAAAAAAAAATTCCTGAAATGTTTTCCTCAAAAATTATATAATTTCTTACAGACTGAAGAAAGAAAGACATGAACATCTTGGATGAAAAGGGGGTGAGTAAATTATCTGTAAATTTTTTGTTCTGGAAATGGACTTCTCCTTTAATAAAAAATAGAGAAGCGAGCTTCCATAGTTATCAGTTATGATAATTTTTTTTTTTTCTTTATGCCATTTGATTGTGATAATGTTACTGTGAAATGTAATCATAAAAAGGCAGATAATATTTATTATCTGCTGAACTTTCACCACTGTATGAGAATATTTCATTTCAGTTGTATAAATACAAAGTTCTGGCATGAAACTCTATGATTGTGCAGTCCGATAGGTCTAACTCAGTCTGACATAATGATGTCATTATCAAATGGCAGCTGTTTAGTAGGGATGGGCTTTTATAATACTATAAAATAGTATGATTTCTGCCTCATTCCATGATATGAAGCCACATCTAATAACAAAAGGTTGAAACACTCGACTATGTTATGAAGTTAATTTAAAGAAAAAGCATGTCAATAAAAGTAGTAGACTTTATTGTTATTATTGCGGGAAGACTAATTCTTATTGTGGGGAAAATTTTCACCGGTATATTGCAATCGATAAGATATTGCCATTCCTACTGATCAGTTCTCTCCTGTATCAGTAGCCAATGAGCTTGCTCAACATTCAAATATATGACTAGTGCTTGCTGTAGTAGTTGCAGCTTGCTTCAGAAACCCTCCATCTTCCGCAGCTCCACCTGTATAGAACCGCTATGGGGTGATTCATGTATGCTATATGGGGGTTATTCATATATGTTATATGTGCATCAGTAGTATTTCTTACATGCTCACAGCAGCATGCTGTGAATGTATTGGCAGAAGCAAATCTCGGTACTTGCTGTGCCGCAGCAGCAACGTAGCAGATCTGTTCCGCCAAAACCAAATATTTAAGCAAGAAACATCTCATGGATGCTCTGGGATGCATCCTCAGTGATGTATCCTGGGATCATTGGGTGTTTCGGGTCTCACAACATCATACACCCTCTCCCAGGTGACCCAGCCGGGGTTGATCAAGCCCCGACTTGCGTCCCAGTAGCAGTCCACGGATCAGCCCTCTTTATCCAAAGCCACCTTGTGGCCTTCTCTGCAGCTTCGCTTGCGGATCGAATGGCCCTCTTCTTTGCCACCCCTGTAACGCCCAACCGACTGAGGGCTTTGCACAATGAACGTCCTGCAAAGCCTCTACAGCCAACTTCTATGGGCTCATAAATGGTTCTCCAGCCTCTCTCCCTGCACTCCTCCACCAGTTCCTGGTACTTAGCGCGTTTCCTCTCATTGGCTTCCTCAATACGCTCTTCCCAGGGCACCGTAAGTTCCAGCATGATTAGCTGTTTTGAAACCTCAGAGGTAATTATCATGTCTGGGCGGAGACTTCTTGTTACAATGTGCTGAGGGAACCTCAGTTGTTTTCCCAGGTCGACCTGTAGCTGCCAGTCCAAGGCTTTGTGGAGGAGGCCTGTTGTTAATTGTGGGCGAACCTGGGTTTTCTCTTCAGCTTTAATGAAGGAAATTAAGCACCTGGTCATGGCGCCAACGATAGCGACCATCAGAGCCTTTGGGCAGCTGCTGAGGAGATGTTCTAAAGAGCCTCTTCCAGAGCAAAGAAGGCAGGAAGGTGTCTCGCTCTTCCCCCAGACATGGAGGTTCGCTGGGCTTGGCAGGACATCATAGACAGCTTGTACCAGGAAACGGACCCAATGAAAATCTGCCTGCAAGATATTTGCCCAGGTAATCCTGCGCTGCAGTGTACTCTCCCACCTAGTCCACGCTCCCTGCTGCCGGAGTCCCACCGCCCTGCTCACTCGCTCTTCCTCCATGCCTGCTCGAACCTCTTCCTGGAGTAGATGGTGTCTTTCCTTGCCACGGGCCTGGCTAATCAAGGTCTTTGGAAAATAGCCCAAGCCCGCTCTGCCTGTCGCCACAGTGCCCACCAGAGCCTTTTGTCTCAAGCGTGACTCTGCCAACTCCACTGCTTTCCCAGCATTCCATTTCCTTCCTGTCCTCACCTCAATGCTGGCTGATGACACCTTGCAGTCCCTGGAGTCCCTGTACTGTAGAGCTTCTCTGGTGCGTACCACCATGAATTCTTCTGTAAGGCCACTGAACGGCAGCTGCAAGATGTTACTCATCCCATATAGTGCAGCGCTGGTGAGACTGCGTGGAAGGCCCAGCCACTTCCGAAGAAAGCCACTGATCTTCCTTTCTAGGGACTCAACTGTTGTCACTGGGACTGCATAGACCAGCAAGGGCCACAAGACTCGGGGCAGAATGGAGTGCTGGTAGATCCAGGCTTTAAATCTACCAGGCAGGCCTGACTTATCAACCTTGGTAAGCCAAGCTCCAAGTTCTTTGATGGACTTCTGTATGGCGGCAGAGTCTTTCAGGCTGGAGTCAAAGAGCTTCCCCAAACTCTTGACAGGTTGCTCCGTGATGGTTGGGATGACAGTTCCTGAGATGGAAAAACGGAACTTGTCAACCACTTTCCCCTTCTTCAGCACCATTGATACATTAACATTGTCATGTACATTACCATGCCTAGCCCTCACAGAGTTGTCATGACAGAACTGAAGTTTGGTCTAAATGTCATTAAAAATCCAGTTGTACACTGACTATTAACCTCTGAACTTTGACCCTGATAGGTGACTTGATCCCACGGCATCAGCAGGTGTTTCGCTCCAATGTTTTCTTTAGTGGAGTCAGCATCCCTGAGCCTGATACCATGGTAGCAAAACTACTCACACAAATACACACCTGCACCTAAATATCATTGTGTAATGTAACTAAATTTGATTTTGTTGATGTTGTAGGAGCCGCTAGAGAAGAGGTTCCATGGTGTTTCTCCTCATGCTATTACTGTGATGAAGGTAAGATGTCAGTACAGACTCATAAGTCTCACATGGCATTTTTCCACAGACAGGAGGCCGGTGATAATCTTCACCTCTGCCAAATACAGTAAAGCATGGCACTAGCAATGCCTATATGAACTGATAAAATGCATATCTTTAATTCAGTCTCTTTGGATAAAAAAGCATCTGCCAAATGCACACATGTAAGTGCATAACATGACTGTGATAATATCTTCATTAAGTAATTGAGTATAAAAAAAGGGGCATCTCGGGTTGGTGGATAACCAATTTCTTCCAAATCAGACAGATGACCTAGAATAAGTAGGATTTTTAATAATTTAAAATGGCGGAAACTTTGAACTTTGCATTTGGCAGAAACATGTCACTTCTTGAAAATGTGTGTATAATAATGATTGCTGCCAGCATGGTATAGAATTGCTTTGTGCAAAGTCTGCTAGGGATATTGGACAAGCAGTCTAGAAAGAGTTTGAAAAAAGAAATAGCATAAACATTCTGTAGACGTAATTAGAAATACATATTTTGTTGGGGTTGACTCAAGGATTTAGATAATTATGGTTCTAGAAATATAAGTTAAAAAGCAAATTACTTTATCATAGCACCACATACTGCCATGGATGCTGGTGGGTGTGCCTGAGTAGTGGTATTTCTGACCATCACACCAAGCAACGAGCAATAAAAATAACAAATTGCTTCTTCTTGCTGAAAGCCATCGTTCTAATTACAAACAAATGCAGTAAGAAAAAATAGAAATAAACAGTAGAGCAAATAACTCCTTCCTAGCAGGAAATATTAAGGTAAATAACAGACACAGGGTTTTAAAGGGGTGCTATTATGCTTTTTCACTTTTTGAACTTTAGTCAGTGTGTGGTGTGTATCTTTGGTTTTTAAAAATCCCTTATCAAGAACTACAACGAACAGCTCTTTTGGACTACAACGTTTGTTTTCCACATGCAATGATGTCGCAACGCAGTCTATTAGAATATCATTAAATTAAATCCCGCCCACGGAAATTCAAATTGTTGGAGGGAGGGTAGGAAGGAGGTGGGGGGTTAGCCTAACTTTAGTGATGCAGTGCGGAGAACCGCTTCAACGAGCCGCAGTGCGGCATGTATAAACACAAGCATTGACTAGAATAGCCACTTCAGAGCTGTAACGCTCTGCAGACGTGTGCAGTACAGGGGGGTCGAAACACATGCCGAAGCTACGATCTACTCCGGTTGCAACGCAGTGGGACAGCTAACCAATCACAACACATTTCATTTTTCGGAAGGCGGGCCTTCATTAAACCCAGAACTAATCGAGCCATATGTGCTAGGCTGGGAGAAATGTATTGTAATAATTTAAATTATGTTAAAAAGAATGCATTTTTCGAACCACCACGCATTAAAGTTCTATGTTGTAGTACACCCCCAAAACAAAATCAAGACATTGTAAAATAGCATAATAGGACCCCTTTAACTGTAAAGCAATTAAAGGAGAAGTCCACTTCCAGAACAGAAATTTACAGATAATGTACTCACCCCTTGTCATCCAAGATGTTCATGTCTTTCTTTCTTCAGTCTTAAAGAAATCATGTTTTTTGAGGGAAACATTTCAGGAATTTTCTCCATATAATGGACTAGTTTGGTGCTCCGATTTTAAACTTCCAAAATGCAGTTTAAATGCGGCATCAAATGGTCCCAGCTGAGGAAGAAGGGCCTTATCTACCGAAACAATCTGAAAATGTGAAAACATATGAAAAAATTATGAAGTTATTTTCATAAAAATAATACAATTTTTATACTTTTTAATGTCAAACATTCATCTTGTCTTACTCTGCCTGAACTGTTTTTTTCCGGTTCATGACAGTTAGGGTATGGCAAAAAACTCCCATCTCATGTCAACTTCAAAATTTTAGATTTTGTTTGATCTTTGCATGTTCACTTTGCAAAGAGTGGGTCGGTACTTCTGCAGTGATGATTCATGAAATGAAATGAAATTTTTGAAGTTGAGGGAGAAAATACGATTGGAGTTTTTCAACATACCCTAACTGTCTTGAGGCAGAATACACAGAGGGAGAGCAAGACAAGACGAGCATTTGAAATTAAAAAGTATTTAAATTGTATTTTTTAATGAAAATAACTGATCGTTTCACTAGATAAGACCCTTCTTCCTCGGCTGTAATCATTTACAACTGCATTTGGGATCAAATGCGTTTGATCCCAAAAACAAAAGCGTTTGTTTTATTATTCGTAGCAGTGTATATTCATGGATATTCTATACTATAGATTTCCTTAAAAGAAACTTGTATCATGTCTTGCAACTTGACATGATAACTTGACTTTTTCAGTATTACTGGGATATGTTTAACATTTTAATGATCTATAATCATTTTACACATTTCTTTGTAACTAATTGACAGTTCACCATAGTTATACGTGTAGTAATGCGGCTTTTATCTTTCATTTAAAATAGCTGATAGTTTCGAATTTGCTGTTGGACCCCAAAGCGTAAAAAAAAATCATGAAACTAAGCATGTTTTCTCATATTGACTTTTCTCCATACATAAAAAAGTAGAATAATCATAGCAGTTTTCATCCATAGTGCGTGTAAACATCTGCGTTTAGCTTCAAATGGCGTTGTTGATGACAGTATTCTATAAAAATTATTTGCATTCCGATTTTGACATCAAAAGGCACTTTTTTTTTTTCTCTTATTCCATGGATTTTACACGTTTACCTCCACTGGTTACCAGTGTTTTTCTGCAACCACTATGCGTGCGCAGCTGCAAGTGACGTCACTGTGACGTCTACTCAAAATTGGTCTATAGGTACTCTGCAGATCTCCAGGAACATGATTGAGGACCCCTGCGATTTAACATTATTATACACTGAAGTATGATTGTTTGCTTTTTATGTCAAAAGCTAAAAGCTTTTATGTTCATTTTTTACTACTAGTTGGTGATGACAGAGACGTCTCATGCTCCTTTAGGACATGGTGATGTTGGTGTCAAGTGTCAAGTTGGTGCCAAGTGCTTCTCAAAGCTCACATTTTGTATGTGTCCCTCATCTATCACACCTGATTCAACTCATCAGCTTATTAGTGGAGACTGTAAGACTCAAAATGGATGTGTCAGATATAGGGAAACATACAAAATGTGCAGTGCCGGGGGTACTTCATGGACAGGTTTGAAAACCACTGTAATGATGTCCTCATAAGATATAGCATTTTCATTTAAATTCAAAATGGCCGACATGCTTAGATCTAAGCCAGGGGTGCTCAACCCTGTTCCTGGAGATCTACTTTCCTGCAGAGTCCTGCTCCAACCCTGATCAAAGACACCTGAACCAACTAATTAGGATCTTAGAGAACACTTGATAATTACAGACAGGTGTGTTTGATCAGGGTTGGAACTAAACTCTGCAGGAAGGTAGATCTCCAGGAACAGGGTTGGGCACCCCTGATCTAAGTGATGTATGCAAAGTTTGTTATATATTAAAATAATGTTTTACCATTATATAAAAACCACCTCTTTATGAAAATAAGATGCTAAATAAAATGCTAAAATACATTTTTAAAACTAGAAGATCCATAATAAGACTACAATGCATTATTTTTATTTGGAGGCTGGTTCTATAGTAACACAGGTGGATGTCATACAAAAGGTCTTATAAAATGTGTGTGTTTGTCTTTATAGTCCTGCCTAGTAATGGATCCATCTGGCAGGTTATCATGTGAAGAGATTTTAGAGCTGCCATACTTCCAGGAGGATGGTGGAACAGGATGGGGCAAAGAAACTGATCGTCCCCCACGACGCTACGAGAAAGGCACAAGACGGAGAGCTCCTGCGGTATGAATCTACATTGAACAAAAATAATGTTAATAGCAAGAAATTAGTTAAATTAATAAGACACACTTAAGTCACACAAATTGACTTGTATTCTAAATTAGGAACTTTTGAACAATGCAAGACTTTAGGTTAAGAAGGAGAAACATTTCTTCACATATCACAAACACTTAAGATTAAAGTAATTCTCACAACCCTCTTTTTTCTATGGGTCATGTATGGTCATTTTCTCTTGCAACACTTCACCATGATCACAATAAACTGGTTTAATTTTCTGAGGTTTAAAGACATTGATGATCAGGCAAGTACAGCATGCAACTAATTGGAACCTACATTTGACACATTAGCCCCTTTCACACAGTAAATTGCCGTAAAATTACCAGAACATCTTTACAGGTAAATACAAAAATGTGCTGTTTACACAGGCATTGCCGTTCCGTCTTTTTAGCGGTAAAGCACCATTCACACATCAGTTTCAAATTACTGTTCAATTCTGCGACATATTTAACTGTAAATAACCTATAAACGGCTGCACCTCCCGGCTCCCGGATTTATAAACATGGAGGGTTTTATATGGTCCTTTTGTTGATAATTTCATTTTTGTGTTAAAATTTCACATTCATGCAGCTGCTTTTGGCCCAGAGACATCATAATAGGCAACTACAAACAGAACTACACATCACGGAGTAAATGTGTCATTCCTTCAGAATGTTTTGATTGGCCCAGGTTAGACATCTTACGTCAGCGTGTTCTGAAGTCGTACTTGCTCATACCAGTAAACTCTTTCTGTGTTCACACAAAGCATTCATTTACTTCTAGTGTTTCAACTTTACAACAAATTTTAGAAAAGGTCCTATTCACACATGATCTCTTAATGGTAATTTACCGGTAATTTACCAGTAAATACTGTATATGGGCCAGATTTACTGAAAGTATACACTAGCACAAATCCTCTTTTAACATTAAAAAATACTGTCAGGACTACTAAAGACTCACAGTGAAAAATTAACGATAAAAGGGCATAGGCATAGTTATTTATGTGGCTGACCTTCTTGCATGTTGTTACGGAGTGAGAGATGCGACGTGAAGCGGGCAGATCCAGTTGCAAACTTTTATTCAGGGACATCGACAAAGACATGGTCATAGCAGGCAGGGTCAGACAATGGCAAACAGGTATATAGACAGCAAGACAAAAGAGTATTCCGTAACACAGGCGAGGGTCGATCAGCGGCGAACGTTATCCGAAGGGCGAGGCAATAAAGGGGTAATCCGAATAGACAGGCGAGAGTTCCAAAAGGCTGGCAGAGAAACAGACAAGACGTTATAACAATGTGTAGGTACAAGACTCGGATGACTAGGGACAAAAACAAGACTAGACTAGACTAGAAAAGAAGAACTGACTCAAAGGCTCCGTACAGTTGCTAACACACGAATAGTGCTAAACGTAATCCAATACTCGGCGACAGGTGAAAGGAAGTCCGGGGTTTAAATAGTGTCTCTGATTGGGTACAGGTGATAGCCACAATGGCTGATGGGGAACGTAGTCCGGGGTGTGGTGTAACAGTCAGTGTGATGTGAATGTCAAAGCGACCTCTGGTGGCAAGCAGACTGACGTACAGGAACAGGTTCGTGACAGAGTCCCCCCCCAAGGAGCGGCTTCCAGACGCTCCAAACACAATACAATCCAAGTGAGCGGTAGAGCAGGGGCGGGACAACGAGAGGGATGGAGGACCAGGACCATGTGGTGGTCCGGGGGACTGAGGCAGGACCGGCAGAGCAGAGAACCCAGGCGGAGCTGGTGGGACAGGCAGGGCTGAGGACCACCACAACAGGACAGACGGACCAGGAGCCCTCCAGGGCGGAGCAGGCAGACCAGGAAACCACCTAGGCAGAGCCGGACCCCACCAGGGTGGTACAGACACTTGAGTCATGGACTGGGACCTGGGGAGAACAGGGACAGAAGAGGCAGACAGAACGACAAGGAGAGAAGCAGAGAGTTCGTTGGCGGCCTTCGTGGCCGTGACAGGACAGGCAGAGAGTTTGTTGGCGGCCTTCGTGGCTGTGACAGGACGGGCAGAGAGTTTGTTGGCGGCCACCTCGGCCATGACTAGACTGGACAAACTTGACCGGGACAGGACAGGGTGACAGTTCATAAGCAGTCTAGTCACGGCCGAGGTGGCCGCCAACAAACTCTCCGCCTGGGTTCTCTGCTCTGCTGGGTACTCTGGCTAGGAGAGGATGATTGGGCGCTACCACCGTGCAGGGAGCTCGGACAGATGACCCCATTTCTTCAGGAGATACACCCGTGACTTGACTTGACACAGGAACAACAGCTGTAACTTGACTTGACTCTGGAAACGCAGCTGCAACTTGACTTGACTCTGGAAACACAGCTGCAACTTGACTTGACTCGGGAAACACAGCTTTAGCTTAGGGTAGCTAGGGGTAGCAGCTGTAACGTGACGGAGCTCCGCTTTTGCCGCCATTTTGTGAACGGGCTTCGCCGTCACCGCCATTACATTAGCGCGCTCCGGCGCGGCCGCCATCTTGCGAACGGGCACCGCTGTCGCCGCCATAGTATAAACGCGCTCTGGCGCGGCTGCCAGCTTAAGAACGGGCTCCGTTGTAGCCGCCATTACGTGAGCGCACTCCGGTGCGGCCGCCATTTGACAAGCGGGTTGCACGGCCGGCGTTACCGCGATGTCGCGTTGCTCCTCCGCGACACCCACGGTAAACGATGAGCCCACAGTCAATAAGGCAAAGTCCATGAAAGTGGCTACAGATGAACGCGGACCCTCGCTTCTCAGTTTCACCTTTAGCAGTTCATTTAAACTATCGCAAAAAATTTCTATTAAAATACAGTCCGGGAGATCTGAATGATTCGAAATGGCCAGGAATTCACGGATGTGCTGTTCTAGTGTACGTGGTCCTTGTTTTAATCTGAATAGTATCCGAGTTGTGTCCATACCTGTTGACTGTCCGTGGGTGAAGCTGCTGGATCCTTGTGTGACGGAGTATTCTGTAACGTGGGGAGTGAGACGAGAGGCGAGCGGATCCAAATGCAAGCTTTTATTTACAGGACGAGACAAAGACATGGTCGAACAGGCAGGGTCAGAACAACAGCAAACAGACATGTATGGAGTGAGACACAAGAATAGTCCAAGATGCAGGCGTGGGTCGATCCGGGGGAAAGGCGAGGGAATAATCCGAAAAGCGAGCGAGCAGTCCAAAAGGCAGGCGGCGAGACAGACGAGACGAGATGGCCAGGCGAGAAAGCTAAACACAGGGAACTCGGGAACTAGGGAACGCGATACACAATGCAATAACCACAACAATAACTACAATACTCCGTGAGTCACAGGGGAAAAGTCTGGGGCTTATATAGCACGCCTGATTGGACACAGGTGCTGACGCAATCAGCGTGATGGATGACGGGATACGTATTCCGGGGTGTAATGCAACAGTCTGTGTGAAGTGACAAGGCGAGAGCGACGTCTGGTGGTGAGACCGAAGTTCACCGACCAGATTCATGACACATAATACGCATGAAATAGGGAAACATTTATTGATCATAAATGTACAGTAGTTATAAAAACAGTCACTGCACAAGCTAAAAGTGCATATTAAGATATTAGAATTGTAGCAGAGAAACTACATTTGAAATTGAGTTTCTAACCTTGTTATACATGTTGCTGACTTAACATTAGTTGGTTATTAATTGAGAGAAATTTTGTTTTCCAGCCTCAATACTTTCCCCAGCTGACCAATAGTAACATCTCACCAGCACCTGAAATGAAGAATAAACAGAGACACAAACACGACCATCACCTACCCAACATCTGACCTTGAGACTGGTGCAAATGTGTGTGGTAGGGCAAACATGTTTTCTGTGGAATAAGTTGATGCATTTATTGCAAACAACAGAGGATAGCAGAACTGTTTTTAGATAGAAGGACTAACACTGTAATATTAGTAATATTACTGAAGTGTAGTGATTTTAACACAATGTATTCGAACTATTAAAGTTAATAGATAGTCCTGGAATCTGATATTCTGCATATACAGTGGCCACAAAAGTATTTTGACACTGAAACCACACAAAAATTATCTATTAGCAGTGGCATTCAGATGTTAAGTATGATTTGAGTGTC
This sequence comes from Labeo catla, assembly GCA_012976165.1. Lineage (NCBI taxonomy): Eukaryota > Metazoa > Chordata > Actinopteri > Cypriniformes > Cyprinidae > Labeo > Labeo catla. The sequence continues at coordinate 199,806 of VONZ01001012.1, read as the reverse complement.
TAAATGTATTTTTGCAGCCATTGTATGCAGGCAGGAGTTGAAAAGAAGGATTAGGCACACATTGGACAGAAAGAGTTACGATAAACAGTATGAATGAATAACTGTCTGTGTGCTTTGATGTAAGGTCGTATCAGTTCTGTGTGCCATTAAGAAAATAATAAATCTGCACTGTTTTAGTGTAATGGATAAATAAATGTATTTGTTTGTTTGTTTGTTTTTCTTGTCAATGTCCTGCTGATTTTCCTTCTATAAAATGACAATTTTCTTAACAAACTGTAAAAGGGAGGTGACAACACTCTTTATGTCTTTTGTTGTTGATGGCAAGCATTAGTGTATTCCACCAAATTTAGTATTTGGTGTAAATTTTACTATTATGCTGTTAAGCTATTATGGACATTAATAGGTTATAGGCATACTGTATGGTAGGCCTTCATATTCAAATACTCACTAAGCAAGTTAAAAGTAAATATGACTTACAATACATTTTAATATGCATCAGTGGTTGATTAATTTTTAATGAATAATTCGAGTTGCATACTTATGTATAATGCAATTTTGTTAGCACAAGTTCAGAACCACTGACCACGCTGACACTTTATGCTTAGCTCACAGTAATGCACAATTCAAATATAAGTTTTTGAGTACTTAAAATATTCACAGAAGTAAATAATTTAAGCATGAAAAGATGTGACACAAAGGAAAACAAGGCTCTTTCAGCTCTTTCAGCGGGTCATATATGCATACAGGTTTCCAGTCATTGATATTCCGGATGAGACAGTGATCCGTAGCCCTCCTGACACTTGGCTTGACTGATCGTCTCCAGCTCTTTTATCAGATTACCGGCTTGAGTGACGTATGGTCCACTGTGTACTGGCACTACACTGACCTAAACTCATCAGAGACATTTCTACAGCTCCATTAGAACTATTGCATCATTACTTGCAAGTTCTTGTTTTCGTAGTTCTTTTTGTTGCTTTAGCTGATTGTGTGTTGTGTTTGGCAGACATACAGAAGTTCTAAAGAGTCCTCTGCTCTGGACCTTTTACACACTGTATTATGTTACAGCCTGGGAGTCAAAACAGGCTTTAAAACTTCTAGAAATCAGAATTTGTCAGCTATGAACAGGATTATAGATTTCAGTGAAGCTCAAAGTTTAATTTCAGTAGATAAAACTCCATAAAACAGTTTTTAAATGATCTAGGACCTTCATACGGTGTGTGTTCTAGGACATTACATAGTGCATACCATTGTAAAGACTGTAAGCCTATCCCTCACAACAGTGTTTTTTTTCACATAAAATTCAAGTTCTTTTGAACCTGTTCACTATAAAGAAAAAATAAAAAACACAATTTGCAGTCAGCTTAAAATAATTTGTTACGCTGCTGCCTTAAAATTTTAAGTTCAGTCAACTAAAATAAGTTTAGTCAATTTGAAATGTTAAGGTGTACTAAGTAACATTTGTGAGACTAAGATTTTTATTTGCTAAACTTAACAGATGGGTAAGTAACCCAGCTGCCTTAAAATTTTAAGTTGATTCAACTCAAATATCTAAGTTGTCACTTAGTATAATTTAACATTTCAAGTTGAATACACTTTTTTGTTAACTGCAGCCAAGTTACAAATTATTTTAAGTTGACTCAACAAATTATTTTTTTTTTACAGTGTACTAAGTTGCTTTGCATAAAAGTATTAGCTAAATGCATAAAGGTAATTAATTATAATGGTTGCCACCATTGCCCTCAGTAATCTATTCACATTCTCTGCTCTCACAAAAACTGACATTTCTTCAACTATCCAGGTAATCATCCTCTTGACCTACACCCTCCTGTATTCAGTAGGGCCTTGCTGCACACTAGCACTTGCAGTCACTTGCAGTCTTTTTTTATTTTTTAATTTAAATTTTTTATTTTTTTTTTAACTGAATCTCTCATCATTTTAGCCAGTAGCCAGGTAGTGAAGACAAGAAAAAAGACAAGAAAAAATAAACTAAATTACGATGTCAGTTGCAATTGCCACTTGCACTCTCTGTCACTTGCAGTCTCAACACAAAGCGTGCGTGTTGCCTATGGAGACAAGATGCTGTGGTGGTTTAACGATTAAAACTCATTTAGTACCATAACATACAGGGTACTGCAAGTCATCTGTATGAGAAAAAGACAAGACCTGCAAATCCATGGCCACCAAACAGCAGAATATGAACAATAAGTCTCTTGTAGGAGCCAAAAGTTTCAATGAAGGTTATGTTTTATTCTCATTTTGACCACTGAGTGGTGCTGTGAGATTTACTATTATTGAACTATATAGGTAGCCTTCCTACTGCGGTAGGTAGGCGTTTTGACCCGGAAGGGCAAAAGGTTTTTGACCGCAACAGCTCAAAGCTGATGGGATTGTGAAACTTTCCTTGAATGTAAGCCTTTGTTTTGGACATTTTGCACTTTGGTGTTTTGTGGAGCCAACAAATGTCTATAATGATGCAACGGAAGAATTGTCTGATCGTTCCTTATGGACAGATTCAATGATGAAGTAACGTAACACCACAGCAAGAAAGTGCGTCAACCTAATTAATCTGGGATCAAACAACTCAGTAGCTTCAAGTATTAGATTTAGCTCCTACATCTCTCGTTAAGCGTTTTTCTCCCGTAGAAAACCATAAACACATAATATGGCTTAATGTATTAAGATACATTAAGTGCAATTAAAAGATCAAATTAGATATATAGTTTATTCATTTAATGAACTACAAGGCAAGCAGATGGCCATGAACACAATGTGTTGACGCAGTATATACAGTATAAAGTACATAAAGACCAGCGGATAAGAACATGCACTGAGAAATGCATTAAGTGATATTAAAAAGACCAAATCTGTGCAGACAAGCCCAGAATGCAATGCGTTAAATTGCATGTTAAGCGTTTTCCTCCCATAGCAAATCATAATAAATAAAACACGTAATGTTGCTTTATGGACAAAGACAATGATATAAAAGGGCTGTAGACAGTTTCTGTTTGGGAAAACGCAAAACTTTAAGTGGTGCGTTTATTCTGGGCTCACCTGCTTGACTGTACATATACAGGGGTTGTTCCTTTAAATGCAAATGAGCTCTGCTCGCCCCGCCCCTCTCTTCTCTCTGTGGAGTGACGAGCTTGTTTACTTTAGCCACATTTAGCCGCGTTTAGCCGTTAAACTTCCTAACTACCACGTTATAAGGAAAGACGATCACAAAGATTCTTAAAAAACGCTTATGCACAATTCTGCTGTAAGTGAAGCAGGATCATGAATGATTAGAGTGAACATAGACGGATATATGTAGATCGGGAGGCGCATTCCATTCACAAACAAACGTAATCTACTGCATCTTCAGCGGCTCAGATGTCGGGAGTAAATGACGACCACTATGTTCATTATTACATCCAGCAACACAACACCTCAATCACTCAATCTGAGATATTCTTGTCTATCTTACATCCCTGCTTCGGCATCGAAACAAGGGAAAGTTACTGGACTGTGACAGCTGGTCTGAGGTAAGAGCTCATGTCAATCAACTATTGTGGGAGCGGCCTCTGTGGGTGTGACGGCACACCGACAGGCATCTGAGAACGGCTCGATTTGAAAAAGGGGATATTATTTTTACAGATTAACTAAACACCACTGCATGGATTTTTATCATTATAGGGTAGATTTGTACATACACTGCCAACACACATTAATGTTCAAACAACATGAAAAAGTGAAGTTTGCATCCAATGACCCCTTTAATAATGAAGAGGGGCATATTGATTAGGGATGGGCGATATCTTACCGTTTGCGATATACCGGTAAAAAATTATCTCCACAATAAGAATTAGTCTTCCTGCGATAATAACGATAAAGTCTACAGTAGCACGTGTGATACAGTTTTGCATGAGCCTGTTTACAAACCTGTTGTCAACCAAAGATATCTTTTACTGACATGCTTTTTCTCTAAAATAACTTCATAACATAGTTGAGTGTTTTAAATAACCTTTTGCGATCAGACGTGGTTTCATATCACAGAATGAGACAGAAATCATACTATTTTACAGTATTATAAAATCTTCCAGAATTAATTAAACAGTCATTACATTGTACATGTGTACTCAGTTACGTCTATTTTGGGTAAAAATAGGAAAGATAATACTCTTCTTTAAAGAAACAGGATTCCCTGAATTATCGTCATTGATATCGTTATTGTAATAATACCAGAAATTGTGATACATTTTTAAGCCCATATCGCCCATCCCTAATATTGAGTTTGGTCTTTAGCATAGTTATGCCACATTATGCCACGATTTGTGGTATGGGAGGAGAACACTATATACATATACATTATATTAATAAACTCTATATTGAATTTGATATTTTAATACAATAAGCCATATTACATGTTTATGGTTTTCTACGGGAGGAAAACACATGAAAGACTTACTGTTCATATTCTCTTGTTCGGTGGCCACGGATTTGTGGGTCTTGTCTTTATCTCTTACAGATGACTTGCAGGACCCTGTATGTTATGGTATTAAATTAGTTTCAAAGGAGAAGTTCACTTCCAGAACAAAAATTTACAGATAATTTACTCACCCCCTTGTCGTCCAAGATGTTCACGTCTTTCTTTCTTTAGATAAGAAATTATGTTTCTTGAGGAAAAAAATTCAGGAATTATCTCCATTTAATGGACTTCAATGGTGCCCCCAAGTTTGAACTTCCAAAATGCTTCAAATGGCTCTAAATGATCGCAGCCGAGGAAGAAGGGTCTTATCTAGCAAAACAATCGGCCATTTTCTAAACAAACTGACAATTTCTATACTTTTTAACCTCAAACACTTGTCTTGTCTAAGTCTGCGTGAACTCTTTCGTTTACTCTTTTTTCTGGTTCAATATGTTCAAGACAGTTAGGGTATGTCAGAAAACTCCCATCTCATTTTCCTTCCCTACTTCAAAATCATGTTACATCACTGCAGAAGTACCAACCCAGTGTTTACAAAGTGGACATACAAAGAAGACCAAATGCCCTTTACAAAAAAAAAAAATGGTAAAACAGTGATGTAGGATGATTTTGACGTTAAAGAAGAAAACGAGACAGTTTTTCGACATACCCTAACTCAGTGGTTCTCAATCCTGGTCCTGGGGGCCCCCTGCTCTGCACATTTTGCATGTCTCCCTTATTTCACACACCTGATTGAGATCATCAACTCATTAGGAGAAAGATCCATGAACTGAACTAATGAGCTGATGATCTCAATCAGGTGTGTTGCCCTAACTATATTGACCTGGATTACACAGACTACGCATACGCATCGCAGAGACGAGACAAGACGAGCATTTGAGGTTAAAAAGTATATAAATTTGTTTCACTACATAAGGCTGGGATCGTTTAGAGCCATTTGAAGCTGCATTTAAACTGCATTTTGGAAGTTCAAACTTGGGGGCACCATTGAAGTCAACTATATGGAGAAAATACCTGAAATGTTTTCCTCAAGAAACATAATTTCTTATTGACTGAAGAAAGAAAGACATGAACATCTTGGGTGACAAGGGGGTGAATAAATTATCTGTAAATTTTTGTTCTGGAAGTGTACTTTTCCTTTAATCGTTTAACCACCACAGCGTCTTGTCTCTATTGGCAACGCACGATTCGTGTCCAGAAGTGACGGAGAGTGCAAAAGTGCCGATTGCAACTGACATCATAATTAAGTTTCTTTTTTCTTGACTTCACTACCTGGGCTACTGTTGTAAAACGTTGAGAGATTCAATTAAAAAATTATAAATAAATTAAATAAAATTAAAAATTAGAAAAACTGCAAGTGACGTCACTTGCGGAAGTGCTGGTGTCTGAGAGTGCAAATGCAAGTCTGCAGCCAGACCATCTCCCCATATTTGACAAGACACTGTATTTCTCAAACGCCTGCACTTACACACATCATCGACACAGCTGGAGTAACCTCCCCCGCTCACATGGAGTTGCCCATTATTAACAAGAACGAACTTCAGATCTCCGTCCTCATTCTACTGGACCTGTCTGATGACACAGTGAACCACTGGAACCAGCTCTCCATGCTTCTGACATAGACAGAAAACCTCACCCAGTGGTAAACCATAATATTACTGTACAGCTGGTTTCTTTGACACCAGCACCAAGCAGAATTGGGCTTTTACAGTGATGATCTAGAACTGCACATCTGATCTTCAGTCCACCAAAAAGGGCTCACATCACATCTCACTCTGCTGCCTATCTGTGGCTAGCTGCATCAGATTCAACCCTCCTATTTTGTAGGTTCCCGCCCATGAAGCTTTATATTTCAGAGGTGAAAGTGAAAGTAATGTTTTTAGGTTTGCCTGGCCGCCATTTTAAGTATATCGAAAAAGTCCACAGCAGTTTATGTCTGTACATTTATGTCTCAAAAGTTTATTCAAACAATTATTTAAAGCATGTATGATATAAAGAAGATGATTCTGAGAAGCTGTTTTGTACAACTTGATCAAGATTAAAGTTCAGGTAAAGTAAAACAGTTACACTGATTTTCTCATAAGCATGCCTACCTTCAAGTAACCCTTCGATTTTCTTTTGCTTTCTTTCTTTCTTTACAATTGTTTGTCTATTATAAGTTTTGGCTACAAGTATTATTTTCAGTACCCTTGCAACATTGTGGAGACACAGACCTACAGTATAGTAGGTATAGTGTTTGGAAAAACAAAACTAAACTAAAAACAACAATTCTATTAAAGGGTGCATATCACTTTGATCACCTTAGATGGAAAAACAACAACAACAACTGAAGGCATCACTCCAATGTATAAAACTGTGCTTAAGTATGTGTTGATTGTGAACAGTGCAAATATATTTTATGGCCTGTATTGTTATTCTTTATTACATTAAAAGTATAGGCAACATTTTATAACATATTACGATCTAAAATAATATAATAGTACAATTTGCGTCATTCTGGAAGAGTTGTATGTGGAGAGGTCTGTTTGTGATTTGTTTGTTGTTGTTGACTTTGTTTGCATGTTTTATGCATAAATTGTTTTGGCTGATGTGGTCATAAAAATAAACAGTCCATTAAGCCATGAAAACTTAAAACCATGTTAATGGATAGTACAAACATAAGAGTTTGTTGTTAGTTTACACTGCATGAACTAATGAGAACATATAACATTAAATATCTATCTATCTATCTATCTATCTATCTATCTATCTATCTATCTATATATATATATATATATATGTATATATATGTATGTATGTGTGTGTGTGTGTGTGTGTGTGTAAAATATATTATTATAAATGCGTTACTGTGTTGTAAAGTGTTTCTAATTTAATTGTATTATAATATTTCCCTTATGTTTATGTTGTTATAAATAGAAACAATGTGACATATTTCATACAAAAGTTCATACAAAGCTCTGAACATTTTTTATGTGAAAATGAATAAGGCATTTAAACAAAAAATATGGCTAAAATAATAATTAAAATTATACAAAAAACAAATAGATAAACCACAAAAACTGATGACGCTTACGCCATTTTATCCTGCAAAAAGACTTGTGAAAATGTATGATTAATAATAATAATACTAACTTCCGGTTATGGAGTGGTACTGAGAAGACGCGAGATAACGACCCTCCTATAATTTTGTATATAAATCCTTCAAGCTCGCTTAAAACTTTGATACATCGTTTGTTATTTAACACATAACCGAAATGGCACCGACAAAGAAGAACAGAACTCAAGAAAAAGTGTATAAGGAGGCTCAAGAGGAAGATGACGACAGCGAACCTACGAAAGTAACTGAGTCGAAACCCAGTAATGCTGATGTGTTACAAGCCATTAAAGAAATGGACAAACGAGTTACAAGTACAATTGACGGCGTCATGTCAGCAATCAAAGAGGTAAATGAACGCGTGAAGGAGGCCGAGGAACGTATTTCTGGAGCGGAAGATGAAATCTCAGTGCTCGCGCACTTGAAATCACAAGTCAAAAAACTGACAGACAAGATTGACGACATGGAAAACAGAAACAGACGGAAAAACCTGAGGCTGGTGGGTTTGCTGGAGCGGGAAGAGGGAGGCGAGAGCGCGCACATAGAGTCGGCCCACAAACATGGATGCTCCAAACACAAGACGGGTTACCAGTAACCAAAACACTAATAATGAAGTTCCTAAACTCCAAGCAAAAAGAACAGGCGCTTAGAGTGGCCAGGTCGAAGGTCATACAAGGAACACACTCTTCGCTTTCATCCAGATGTTTCGGCTTAAGTTCACAGGAAACAAAGAGCGTATGATGGAGTGAGACAGAAGCTGCGAGAGAGAGGAATCGGTAAACACAGGATCATATATCCCGCCTGTCTACTTCTTACTCACCAGGAGAAAGCAGGGATGTTTGACACACCGGAGGCAGTCGAAAGCTTCACTGAAGAATTAGACACGGAAAAAAAGGTGGGCTCAGTCCAGTTGGACTACTAAAATCCTGAATGTAGGTGTAAAATAATTCAGATCATACACCATGAACGTTATCCTCTTTTTGTTGTGAAGACTCGTGACCAATGGAGACTAATTTGTAAAATAATAATCAAGGATATTCAGGTGTTATTGTTCTCTGGAAATGTGAAAAAGTGTGTTATAGTTTGATATAATATGTGAGAATAATGTTACAAATAGGGTTGTTTGTGACAAATAGGCCCATAGACAGAAGTACCTGATAGTTCCTCATGGGTGTGTGGACCAATCAGCGCCATATATGGAGAGTAAGGGGTGGGGGGTTAAACGCAGTAGTATGAGAAGGGTGTTCCTGCACAACCGGAGGCTGCAGTTTCAGTTTCTAGGACCCTATAGTTTTTTTGTATTGTTTTATTTTATTTATTTATTGTATATATGTATGTATTAGCGTCTCATACTATTTAATAGCGCTTGCTATTCAATTTTGTATATTATTATTTTTTAAAGAAATATGTAGTTGTTTAATTGTATACAATTAATTATTGTCCTAACCAACTCCTAACCCTTAACATACCCATTGGTAACCCGTTTGAAATATTTAACCTAATTTATTTCAATATATTCTATATATATTCTGGTGTTAAATTCCATTTTCTTGTAAAGAAAGACTTTTGCAGACTTCAGTTCATTAGCCGCAGCACAGCGATTCACGTCTGATGTGTGACACACATAAAGTGGAATAAACTGTAAAACAATTGTGCTACAAATTACTGTGTTTATTAGTACATTAATAAGTGTAATTTTATTTGAATACAAATGTTAGTTTATAAAATTCATCAGAACTATCTGTTTTGCACAGCTAAATAGGCTAAATGGAGATTGCTGATACGCCTCGAACACAAGATCACACCAGCTCTTTCATTAAAAATAAGATGGAAAGATTAAAAATTAAAAGTTTATGTTTTATGTTTGAATCAGATCTCCTCCAGATGGTGCTGTCACAAAAAATAGGGTCCTAGAAATGCGGTCCTGGAAATGCGGTCCTGAAAGTGCAGCCTCTGGCTGTGCAGGAACATACTATTGAGTAGTATGGACGCTACTGGGGAAATCGGGGTTGATGTTGAATGTTCTTTAATAATAGGAGTGTTGTTTATGATTGTTTATATTTTTATTTTTTGCTTCTCAGTATTTAAGATTGTTGAGTTTGTAAAAGGCAAAATACCTCTTAATAGGAAAAGTAACAGATCATGGGGGAGACAAGGAATGTGAAACTTGTAACTTGGAATTGCAGAGGATTGGGCAATATTAAAAAAAAATAAAGCAGGTAATGGATAGGATCAAACAATTACAAGCACAAGTAGTATTTCTTCAGGAAACCCACATGGTAAAAAGTGAAACAATTAGGATTCATCGGAGATGGCAAGGGCAAGTGTCTGCTGCTTGTCACACTTCTAATGCAAGAGGAGTAATGACTTTAATTCATAAATCAATCCCAATACAGGTTCAGAAAGTAACTAAGGATACACTAGGAAAATATATTGTCTTACAATGTACATTTCTTTCAGAAAAGATACATTTAATTAACATTTATGGTCCAAATGATGACAATCCTACATTTTTGAATGATTTGTTGCTAACTAATTAATTGCTAATTTGCCTGGATACTATCTTATCGCAGGGGATATGAATTGTGTACTAGATCCTACTAAAGATCGTTCAACAGGGATTGATAAAACACATACTAAAGCCAGGAAGGTGATACAGGAATCTATGAAAGACCTTAATTTATTAGATGTTTGGAGGGATCTTAATCCTGCAGCAGTATCATATTCCTGTTATTCTGGTATGCATCAAACGCATTTACGTATTGATTACTATCTAATTTCTGCACAATTAACAATATAACAGACTGTAGTTATCACAGTATAGTCATATCTGACCATGCAGCCGTATCTTCATCATACAAAACTACAAAATTCATAAAAAAATCCCCCTAAATGGCGTTTTCAGATCGGATGGCTTCGTGATTCAGAGTTTGTAGAATATGTGGGCAAACAAATTGATTTGTATTTTGAAATTAATAAGTCTGAAACATCTGCTTGTATAGAGAATGGGAACGTGATGTCAGCAACGCACGGCATTCTGGGACATTCGGACACGGACGCTACAGTCTAGACTGAGAAATAGTGGAGGTAGATGTTAAAATTTATATTGTACATTTAAAAACACATTAGAATGGAGAACGCTTGCTGTGACATGAATTGCCATATCTGCTGTCATGACCGGAGTGGAGAACGGATCTAAAATGAAGCGCAATTTTATGCTTTTCAGCTTAAAACAACATAATGGCAAAAGCAGCTCAATGAAAATAAACAACTTCAAAATCTGGCTTTTTCGTTTGTATTTATTACTTATTACAGTTTTACAATTTCCGATCCACTTGAATTTGTAAGTGCTCACGCTATAAATAACACGTTTGGAAATGTAATTTAATTTGTGATATGGCTCGTTGTGATCACTGTCCTTGTTCATAAAGCAACTCTGATTAAACGTTACTGTTCAGCAGCTCTTTGTAAGAAATCGTGTATTTGTTCATTTTAAGTCAATGAAATTAGGGCGATATGACATATGATTAAATACATCAGCGTTTCTCAATTCCATTCCTCACGTACCGTCGCCCTGCATATATTGCATGGCTCTCTTATTTAACCTGATTCAGATAACCAGCTAGTCCAAAGAGAGCTCCATGACTGAACTGTGTTGCGATTAACATGGTCCCTAAACAATGATCATTGCTCCCCACTCCCTGAGCAGTGGAAATCAGTTTAAGTTTACTTATGAATATTCATTCTTGGATTTGCGCTACGCCACCGCCTGCATAATCTTCACACACAGACGAAACTTAGAGGAGTGTGACACAATATAAGTTACCCCTGTAAATAAATGCAATTTAAATTCATGTCTTGCATACTTTAATGTTTGTTGAATGGAACATATACGCTGTCTTCGAACTGTAATCAGGGCAGAATATTTTGAGTTTGCAGGGCACTTACTTTTGAATAGAACAGACATCTGAAATACACACAAAATGTGCAGAGCGGTGGTTCACTTACATGATCAACTGGCTGAGATCAACCTATAGTGTGTTTATTTTATCGGGCAGATATATCAGTGCCATCTAGTTATTAAAATCTGCAAAACAGAAATTAATTCGGTCCTGTGTGTGGTACAATAGAAGGCGGCCGTATGATTTCTGTGAGTGTGTATGTGTCGTGTTCTGGCCACACGACTGAGTGCTCGAATGAACGCAGTGGATTCAAATATTAGTACATTTGTTCTACGTAAGTGCAAGCAGCTCTTAAAAATATTAAAGCAAATACAGTTGTTTTTTCCTCTAGTGATTTGTATTTATTGTCGTTGTACGCTATTTGGCGTGTCCTAAAACATGGTGGCGACTACCCAGAATGTAATGCGCAGTGACGTAAACTCCCGAGCTCGAGTTAGATGGGAAGCATTCAAAGCTTTTATTCGAGGACATATAATTGGGATTTGCCGTTCAAAAGCTAGGAAATCTAGACAAGAAATGAAACAATTAGAAGTTCAAATAAAAATAAACTAGAAAATAATATTTTCCAGAAAACCATAGATACAGCAGAAGCAAAAGAGAAACTTTTATTACTCAGGTCCCGATATAATGAATTATAGCAAGTAGAGCAGCGTCAAAAGTTCTAAGGTTGAAACAAAATTTTTATGAATATGGAGATAAAACAGGACGGTTACTTGCTTGGCAAATTCGACAACAACAAACAGTTCAACTGGAAATATGGTTGACCCAGGAGAGATCAATGAAGCATTTAGAACTTATTATGAAAAACTGTATAGTTCAGAGTGCTCACTAAATGTAGATATCCAGATGCAATAGATAGTCTAAATATACCTCAGATTTCAATTAAAGAAAATTAGATGAAGATCTCACATTACAAGAAATTGGAGAAGGCACTGACTCTATGAAATCAGGAAAATCTGCAGGTCCAGATGGGCTTCCTATAGAAATTCATAAGACGTTTAAAGAAAAGTTGCTAACTCCTTTTATGGAAATGATACTAGAGGTGTATCATCAAGATTTTTTGCCTACATCAATGAGAGGAGCTTTAATTACATTATTACCAAAACCAGGAAAAACAAACACAAAGTGTGAAAATATGCAGCCAATTAGCTTGTTAAAATCAGACACAAAAATATTAAGTAAAGTTCTAGCTAAGAGGTTAGAAGGTACGTTACCAAATTTAATAGGAGAGGATCAAAATGGTTTTATACAGCGTAGGCAAGGATTTCACAGTGTTCGAAGAGTCCTAAATATTCTTTATGAACAGAGGGGTGAACAAGATACTGCTCTACTATCATTGGACGCCGATCGGGTTGAATGGTCTTATTTGTTTGTTGTGTTGGTTTAATTTGGTTTTGGTGAAAGTTATTGTAGGTGGGTTAGATTACTCTATAATAGTTCTACAGCAGAAGTGTTGACAAATAATATTGTTTCAAAACCATTTAGTGTATCAAGAGGGTGTAGACAAGTCCTTCCCTTTTTTTTCTCTACTTTTTGCCATCTCCATTGAGCCTTTTGCAATAGCAGTAAAAAACCATGTGGAATTAACAGGTATTAAGTTTGGAGAGATAGAACATAAAATTGCGTTATTTGCTGATTATGCCATTCTTTTCCTAAAGCAACTTGATAAATTAATACCTGCTTTATTAGATCTTATAAGTACATTTGGAAGAATGTCTGGATACAGAATTAACAATTCTAAAAGTTCTATTCTATATCTCAATAAGATTGACAGACAGTAACCTATAGTAATTGTGTTGCAACCTTCAATATCATTGATTGTTTTACATGCTTGGGTATAAAAATTGTACCTGGAGGATAAACTGGAGGATGTTGTGCAAGTAAATTATGATCCTCTTCTTGAAATTGTTAGTAGCTCTATAGAAGGATGGATGCCCTCACCCATATCTTTAATTAGTCGAATAAATATTTTAAAAATGAATATTTTGCCAAAAGTTTTAGATTTATTCCAGAACATTCCTCTGCCTCCCCCTAAACATCTATTTCAACGACTTAAAAAAATGTTCACTAAATTCGTTTGGAATAACAGATGTTCCAGACTCCGTCTGACAATTCTATATTTGCCATATGATAGAGGAGGTCTACAGCGTCCTAATTTTCATTGGTATTATTGGGCTGTGCAACTTAGAACAATTATGTTTTATTTTTTATCTCAGGACTGCCTGTCTTGGGTGGATATGGAATCGGCTGCCACTAAGTCTGGCAGAACTGAAAGATCTTTAAAAAAAATGTTTCCAATCCCATAGTTATAAATATGATTTCTGTATGGCTTGACGTAAAAAAAAATATTTAGGTGCCTTCTACCCTTTATCTTGTTTTAGTCCCATTTGGGGCAATGAAAAATTTCAGGTTTCAAGATTTGGGCTGACAAGGGCATTCAAAAGATAGCAGATTTATGTTAACAATACTCTTATATCATTTGAGGAAATAGTTAATACATACACAGTAAAATCATGTATGTGTTAAATCAATACTGCTCAGAGTGTATTTGGTCCCACTCCAAATAGTGTTAAAGTAACACTGAGGCAGAGTTAAAGTTAATGAGATAATTAAGTCATTAATTAAGTGCTGATTGAGCATTAGCGATGAACACCTGCTGTTAACAAGCAGAATCACTGAAGAAAAAGGAAAAAAAAAAAAACATCAGGGCCCGTATTCACAAAACAGCTAAAAGTAGCTCATAACTTGCCGATTTAGGAGAAAATCTTAAAAATAATGGGTGTGCCAGTTCTAAATTTAGGACTCCTAAGTTTTTGCTCTAAGAGTGTTTCACAAAGCGGTTTAGCGCTAAAACTAGCTCCTAAATCTGTGCAACGTAAAGACTGATTTATACGCGTCCGCAAGTTCGCTTGGGTTTGTGAAATCAACCATTTTGCGTGGCGGCGTGCACGGCATCTCGAGTGAACTGTTCGCGTGTCACTGCATTGATCACGAACAATTTTAAAGCTGTTTTGGCTGAACAGGTACGCCTGTACAAACATCTCTATAATCCATCAATGCGTGATCATAGAAATAGTCAGATGGCAAATAATTCTTAGAGAGAAATCACGACCAGTGTTGGAAAGGACGGAAACTTTTGCAAGAAAGTTTGTGAAACTGTACATTTTTACACTATTGTGTTGGTTTTACTGTTGAAGACTGCTGTAATAAAAATATTTCTCATAACTGCTTGTGTTAGTGTTTCACATTACTTATTTTCATAGGCGTAATTCACGGGTGGGATGGGTGGGACACTTTTTGCAAGGCTCTATATTGTCCCCACCACTTTTTTGAACATCTCGCGGGACGGACGTACCTAATGCCTTTCTGTTAAGTAAGGTGCTGAAGTTGGAATTTGTATTTTTTTCTGAAATCATGCTTAATGTTCGTTGCGATGTTAATTAGTGACAGAACTTTCTCAACGCAGCTCGTGCTCAGTGTTCACACGCGAATGCTTCAATCCATCGCTTAGGACTCTTTACAGTTAAAAATCAAAACAAAATACACACAAATGTGTCTCTGATATAGGATCACTGATGAACATATTTAATTTTAATAAGGGATGAAAAAATTTGTGCAATGACAGATTAGAACCCAAAACCTCTAACTCAGTTAACGAACATTCTACCACTAGACTATTGGATATTACTACAAAGTGATGCATATTTATGCATTTATTCACTGCCATCATTTATCTCAGGGCTAATAACGTTATTAAAAGTACATGTAAGAATAAAACTATCATGTTAAAAACGAGTTTAATGTCATTACATTATGTACATATGATCAGAGCCTGTAACCACAAAACATTTCATCTTACCACTAAAAGTTCTCCTAAATAGCAGTAAAAGTTTTTAGCTAGGAGTTTTTTCTTAAAACCTATTCACAAAGCTGCTGAGACAAACTTTTACTAAGGAATAGAGAGAAATCTTAAGCTAAAAGTAAGGTTGGGGTTGACCTCGTTGCTATGAATGATGTCGACACGCTTACTAACAATGCACACAGTGATTGGCTGATAAGGGAAGGGGTCTCTGTCAGACATTTATTCATAGAAATATTGTAACGTGCAATATTATATCATATTCAAATAAAGGTTTTAAAATAAAAATGTTGCCATATTCAAATAAAGATTTTAAAATGCAGGCTAAGTGTCACTAATTAAACATGTATATCTTCAGCGTCTCACATGTGTGCTCCTCGTATACAGTTAGCGGATATGCATATAAACAGCCTTTAAATTAACAGAGTAGAATAATCATGGCTGATAGTAAGGCATGTAAACGTAAAAGAAAACCAAACTGGATGCAAGAACAACTCTTACTTCTTGCCCAACTTGTTCATGAAAACAAGGATATAATCAAGGAAAAATTTGTAGTTGGGATAACCTCAAAAACTAAAAAAGATGTGTGGGAAAATATATGTGTGCAAATAAATGCAGCTTTCCCACTTTTGTCCAGAAGCAAAGATGACTCTGAAAAAAGGCTGGTATTCTTTGCAAAGTCAGGCAAAGGCAGAGATTGCAGAATTTAAATGACAAAAAACTGCTACAGCTAAATGGACATTACTTTCAAGTTGCCAATAATGTTTTCATGTAACCTTGTTATGCTATTGCAGATTAAAATCCTTAGCCTCATTAAAATATTTATTGCATTCATAAGGAGCTGCCATTCGAGGGTTGTCAAAACCTTGATCTGTGGCGTTGTTGGGTTGTTTCTATTTGCTGGTGAAGTGACTGCGTCCCTGCAAGTTCTGCAACAGTCATCATACCTTCGCGATTAAGACCACACCTTCTTAAAAGCTCATTATCATCAAATGTTTCCAAAATGTGTCTGTTCTGAGGCAGATAGCTGGCAACAGCCATTTTAGGATAGTTTTAGGACTTGATCTTAGTGACTCAGGAATCCTCTCCACTACTCCTAACATTTCACAGATTTAGGAGCTAGCTTTAGTGCTAAAACGCTTTGTGAAATACTCATAGAGCAAAAATTAGGAGTTCTAAATTTAGGATTGACACGCCCATTATTTTTAAGATTTTCTCCTAAATCGCTAAGTTATGAGATAGGCTACTTTTATCCTTAAGATGTTTTAGGAATAGGGGCCCAGAATTTGGTGATGTGTGCACGCAGTCAGCACAGGCGTGTGGTGCAGAAGAACACGTCGAGTATAAATCAGCCTAAATCAGGCTTAAATTACTAAGATCAAATCCCAACTGTCCTAATATTGCTGTTGCTGGCAATCTGCCTTGGAACTTAAACTGTTTAGAAACACTGCATTTATATGCACACATGTTCCCACACAACTTTTTTTAGTCTTGGAGGTTATCCCAGCTCCAAATTTTCATTTGATTATATCCTTGTTTTCATTAATACGTTGGACAAGAAGTAGCTATTCTTGCGTCCTATTTACATATTTACATTATAGCCTAGTGGGTAGTATACTTAGTTAATAAGTGACACTTAGCCTGCATTTTAAATTCTTTATTTGAATGTGGCAACATTTTTTACTAACTTTTTAAAACTTTATTTCAATATGGCAACATTTACAACATTTCTATGAATAAATGTCTGACAGAGACCCCTCCCCTATCAGCCAATCACTGTGTGCATGGTTAGTGAGCATGCTGACATCATCCATAGTAACGAGGTCAACCCCGCCTTTACTCTTAGCTTAAGACTTCTCTCTATTCCTTAGTAAAAGTTTGTCTCAGCAGCTTTGTTAATAGGTTTTAAGAGAAAACTCTTAGCTAAAAACTTTTACTGCTATTTAGGAGAACTCTTAGTGGTAAGATAAAATGTTTTGTGAATACGGGCCCAGAACTATAACTGACTTTAGCCACAGCCTTAGATGAAATCAACTACATAAAAGAATTTAAATTAAATTCTCTAGAATTTAAATCTGTCAAGATCTCAGCAGAGTAGGATTAAATATCTCCACAAACAGCTTCACCAGCTTCACTCATTATTAACCAGTCTGACCATATTCTGTCAGACAACTGCAGAAGACCTTACTGAGAATTAACAGAAGTTCAAATATTGATTTTACAGATCAAAAAATCATACCACCATCATGGAGGTTGGTGTTTGCTGTAGCTGGACTCTTGATCCTTTTTAAACTTGTAAGTAGTTAGCTTCTAAGCTATTGCAGCAGTGTTTCGGTGCAAGCACTTGCATATTGTTGAATCAAATGTTTGATGTCATAGATTACACTTTCTGCTTGGAAAACATCTGTGTAATCTTCACAAAGTATTTTCTTTCTCTTTGGATTGTTGACTGAGATTCATCTGTGTCACTACAAAACTGTTTATATATATATATATAAATATTAAAAATATGGCCCCGTAATGCTAAAATAAGGATAAGCTTCAGCTCAAGCTTTCAGACATGAACAATTATTCTATGATCCACAACGGTGGTGACAATATTCGTACTGAAGAGCATGATGGGAGTTTTGTACTATGGTGTTACCCAGCATGCACTGCAATGTGAAACATTTTGTTGATTGTCACCATTTTCACATGCTGATTCTTGGTGTCTCTGTGTGTCTGTTATACAGCGAACAATAAACAAATAAGCACATAGATTTAAAATCATTTACGATAATTGATTGCTGCAACTTTCTATTCTCATATTGGTTTTTCACAGGATTAGAATTGCAAAACCTAAATATGAAAAAAAAGTGAACTGTTTTCAGTGAAGTCAGTATAGGCCACAACGATTATCTTACCATGAAATAACAGCTACTACATGCTCAACAACTCAAGGATTGAACTGAACCTAATTCAGAAAGTCAAGGGTCAAGAGCTCAACTGAAGCAAGCCCTGATCTCCATGATGGTGGCATAGTTTTTAACCAATATAACATCAAAATTGAAACCTCTGATGATTCTCAATAAGAGCTTCTGTTATCTGACAAAAATAAAGTCAATCTGTTTAGTAATGAGTGAAGCTGGTGATGCTGTTTGTGGATTTGTTTAATCATCCTCTGCTGAGATCTTGAGAGATTTAATGTATTTTATTTCAGTTGATTTCATCTAAGGCTGTGGCTGAAGTTGTAGTTCCTGTGTTTCTCTTTTCTTCAGTGACTCTGCTTGTTAACAGCAGGTGTTCATCACTAATGCTCAATCAGCACATAATTAATGACTTAATTATCTCATTAAAGTTAACTCTGCTTCAGTGTGAAACGTATTTAAAACGTATTAGCACAATCAGTAACTCTGCAAAGCCGCTTTCGAAATTATATGCTTTAATATCATCTATAGACATAAACACTGCTGCACCAGTCAAACAATGGGAAAAAGACCTTAATATCAGCACAGATAAGGAATTTTGGGAAACAGTTTGCGGAAATATTTTTATCTTTAGCACAAATACAAATATCCAATTAATTCAGTATAAAGTTGTACATAGAACACACATTACGCAACACAAGATGTTTAAAATGGGCCTAGAAAATTCTGACAGATGCACCAACTGCAGTTTAAATACACAAGACACCTATCTTCATGCAGTTTGGTTATGCCCACCAGTTAATCAATTCTGGACAGATGTCACAAATAAATTAACAGAAATCTTCAAAACTATTATCCCAATGCTCCCAGTACTATGCCTTATCGGTGACACATCTCAAATTAACCCAGCTTTTAAACACCCAGTTCCTTTACTCATGTCTCTAGCTATCGCCAAGAAAACTATATTACTTAACTGGAAAAATAAATGCCAAATTTCAGTTACACAATGGATACATTTGTTAAGGGAACATATCATTCAAGAACAACATACAACAAAAACACAAAACCAGCTACTCAGATTTAATACAACTTTCAGCCCTCTGTTTTCACCATTAAATATTGAATAAAACTAGCTGATGAGCTGATGCCCCAATTAAGCCTCAAGATTTATAATTGATGCCTCAAACTAATTTCATGATATACAAATACAAACAATGATATTATATTTATATGATAGCTGTATGATAACTGACTTTGATGAAAATGAAATTTGTTTGTTTTTGATATTTTTAAATCCGGCATATTACTACTAATATTAATACTACTTCTGTTGTTACTATTATTATTGCTATTATTATTATTATTATTATTATTATTATTATTATAGTCAACAGGGTTGGAGGCAGTGGTTGTATATGTGTTATGTATTAATTTAGATAGCACATAAGCTTTCAGGGTGTTGCAGCTGCTTTGTCCCTGTCGGTGGGTCTGACGGGCACATCTGGGCGGCACGGGCTCTATCGGTATCCTGGTACCTGACCCCTCCATTTGCTGCTCCTGCCAGCATTGCCCCATCTTACTGAGTTTGACGAAATCAAAATTGAAACTATGCTGGATGTGGTGTCTTTGGTTGGGGAGCTGACTGATGAACACCAGGACTACGGCCAGTTTGCAACATAAAAAGGGTTCAGTGGATAAAAACAGTACTAATAATGAGCGGTCACCCATCAGATCACGCACAGACTGGGGGAGCCTGTTCTGGAGGTGCATGGTGTGGTGGACCATTATAGAAAATGGCATTCACTGACATAGGAGTGGGGTCTAGTCACTGGCAGGGTGAGAAACAAGGTGGAGGGACAGGATGGAGTGGGGACATTGTTGGGGTCTGTGCCGATGGGTGTGTTGGATGTGCTCGCTGGCGGGGATGGGGAGGCTGCTGGACCTTAGGGGATGGGAGACATCATTTGCAATAATTAGCAATAACTCTACCAATTAGTCTATTTTATACTAGTGTGCTACTACTATTACAATCATCGATGCTCCCACTGCTTCCACCTCTGTGTCCATTACTGGTTTCATTATATTATTATATTTCTACTAGGGCTCCTCTTAATTATCTGCTCAGTCACGTAAAAAGTAGGAGATCATCTGTCATTGATGTTACTGCATCCTGGATCTGTGTCATTATACTGAGGTTAACATCTACTGCTCCAATTGCTGTTTAACATTGTATTATAATATCACTACTATTGTATATTGAATTGCTTCCCGTTCAATATTTAGTACAGTTATGTCTATAGTTAAATCTTTTTACTAAACAACACAGAAATCGAATGATTTGACTTATTTCTGTACCTATGTAAACTACCACATCCATACATTTACAGCTTGTTTTTTTTGTCTTTTCCTCATTTTTGTTCCCATCTTCTTGTAATTTTCTTTTTGTTTTTTTTGTTTTTTTTTTTTTTTGCTTTGTTTTGCCTTGTTTTATTTAGTTTTCTCCCCCTCTGTGTCTCATTTGCGTATATATGTGTATATATCTGTGACTGGTCTCGGTCTGTGTCATCATGTTGCTGTCTATCTATGTTTTATTGTGTTTAATAAAAAAAAAACTCTGCTTCAGTGTTACTTTAACACTATTTGGAGTGGGACCAAATACACTCTGAGCAGTGTTGATTTAACACTGGGGATTTTACTGTGTACAGTATTCCTGCAAAACATTTAAGTGTTTACAAATAAGAGATTTTATCCTCAAATCACAAAATAATTCCCTTGATATGCCATCATTGTCTATCTTGGAAAAAGAAGTGACAAGAAATTGTTTTAGTAAAGGTTTAATTTCTTCATTATACAAAATGCTGATGTCAGGATCAAAGGAGTCTTCAGATTATAAATTGGAAGCTTGGAGATCAGATCTTAAGGAGGATATTTCGATGGAGGACTGGATGGAAGCATGCAAGGAAGCTCAGTCACTAACAATGAATACACGTCTGAAACTGCTACAATATAAGTGGTTAATGAGGATTTACATAACTCCAGTTGTATTGCATAAATATAATGAAAATACAGTGGGTACGGAAAGTATTCAGACCCCCTTAAATTTTCACTCTTTGTTATATTGCAGCCATTTGCTAAGATCATTTAAGTTCATTTTTTTTCCTCATTAATGTACACACAGCACCCCATATTGACAGAAAAACACAGAATTGTTGACATTTTTGCAGATTTATTAAAAAAGAAAAACTTTTATTAAAAAAGAAATTCAACAGGGGAAATAACGGTGAAGCAAGGGAGAAGTGCTCTGTCCAAAGTGTGCTCCGTGCTCTCTGCTCAGTCTCCTTTGTGCTTGCAAGTGGTCGGTGACGTCGTCGTGGGGGAAGCGCGGCGATCAGTCACGGCTAGTCTCTGCAGTAGGGGGAGAAAGAGAAAAGTTAGCGTCTTACTCGGAAGGAGAGCGTTTCTCGTCTGGGCTTGAAGCGGTGTGCCTTCTTATGCCGAGTCTTAATGAGCTGCAGCCGTGACTGATCGGCCAGCATTGAATGAGTGCAGCTGGTTTGTGTCTGTTTCCAGGGCGACGCTGACGAGTGCTTGGGCGGCTTGTCACAGTATTCAGACCCTTTGCTTAGTACTTAGTAGAAGCACCCTTTTGATCTAATACAGCCATGAGTCTTTTTGGGAAAGATGCAACAAGTTTTTCACACCTGGATTTGGGGATCCTCTGCCATTCCTCCTTGCAGATCCTCTCCAGTTCTGTCAGGTTGGATGGTAAACGTTGGTGGACAGCCATTTTTAGGTCTCTCCAGAGATGCTCAATTGGGTTTAAGTCAGGGCTCTGGTTGGGCCATTCAAGAACAGTCACAGAGTTGTTGTGAAGCCACTCCTTCCTTATTTTAGCTGTGTGCTTAGGGTCATTGTCTTGTTGGAAGGTAAACCTTCGGCCCAGTCTGAGGTCCTGAGCACTCTGGAGAAGGTTTTCATCCAGGATATCCCTGTACTTGGCCGCATTCATCTTTCCCTTGATTGCAACCAGTCGTCCTGTCCCTGCAGCTGAAAAACACCCCCACAGCATGATGCTGCCACCACTATGCTTCACTGTTGGGACTGTATTGGACAGGTGATGAGCAGTGCCTGGTTTTCTCCACACATACCGCTTAGAATTAAGGCCAAAAAGTTCTATCTTGGTCTCATCAGACCAGAGAATCTTATTTCTCACCTGAGTCCTTCCGGTGTTTTTTAGCAAACTCCATGCGGAGTTTGTGTCTTGCACTGAGGAGAGGCTTCCGTCGGGCCACTCTGCCATAAAGCCCCGACTGGTGGAGGGCTGCAGTGATGGTTGACTTTCTACAACTTTCTCCCATCTTCCGACTACATCTCTGGAGCTCAGCCACAGTGATCTTTGGGTTCTTCTTTACCTCTCTCACCAAGGCTCTTCTCCCCCGATAGCTCAGTTTGGCCGGACGGCCAGCTCTAGGAAGGGTTCTGGTCATCCCAAACGTCTTCCATTTAATGATTATGGAGGCCACTGTGCTCTTAGGAACCTTAAGTGCAGCAGAAATTTTTTTGTAACCTTGGCCAGATCTGTGCCTTGCCACAATTCTGTCTCTGAGCTCTTCAGGCAGTTCCTTTGACCTCACGATTCTCATTTGCTCTGACATGCACTGTGAGCTGTAAGGTCTTATATAGACAAGTGTGTGGCTTTCCTAATCAAGTCCAATCAGTATAATCAAACACAGCTGGACTCAAATGAAGGTGTAGAACCATCTCAAGGATGATCAGAAGAAATGGACAGCACCTGAGTTAAATATGAGTGTCACAGCAAAGGGTCTGAATACTTAGGACCATGTGATATTTCAGTTTTTCTTTTTTAATAAATCTGCAAAAATGTCAACAATTCTGTGTTTTCTGTCAATATGGGGTGCTGTGTGTACATTAATGAGGAAAAAAATGAACTTAAATGATTTTAGCAAATGGCTGCAATATAACAAAGAGTGAAAAATTTAAGGGGGTCTGAATACTTTCCGTACCCACTGTATCCCAGACACTTGCTTAAGATGCAGTGACTTTAAAGGAATGCTATCACTGTATATGGGAGTGTAAAGTAGTTCAGAATTTTTGGAAAGGTGTGAAAGGAATGATAGAAAAGATCCTCGATGTTAACACACCACTGTCACCTTTAATCTTTTTATTTCATGTATATCCTAAGGAGATCAAGTTAAACAAGACGGAGCATATATTTATAAATAATATGTATTCTTCAAGCTAAATGGCTTATTTTTTTAAACTGGAAAAGTATATGTGCACCAAATATAGGTCGTTGGCTGAAAGAGATGGCAACAAACATGTCAATGGAAAAGATAACTTATATATTAAAAAATAAATACATAATTTTTGATGGAGTTTGGGGACCTTTCAAATTGTTTTTAAAATGTGGTGGAGTTGGAAATGTTTTGATAGAAGACTAAGAAAAGAGGTGATGTTGTAGATTAATGTAAAATACTGAGAAGCCTTTTGTTTTGTTTTGTTTGTTGGTTTATGTTTTATCTGGTACATGGAAATGTGTATGTACATGTGTATAGTTAAAATGCAATAATATATAAGGAAAAATAATAATAATAATAATAATAATAATAACACTTCCAGCCTGAAACTGCTGTGACACATGGCTCTATGGCTCTGCAATTAGACATAAATCTGGCATGTAGTGGCTTTTTTGCATATTCATTAACTGCATGTAAAAACTGGACTGCCATCTCATGAGTCTGATCTTTTTACTCCTTAAAATTAATCTAAATATTTATCTACTGTGTGATGTTGTGTGTGTGTGTGTTATCCTCTCTGTTATTTCCAGGATATCCAACAGTCCTCAATCATTTTGTCTATTTACATGAGGTCTGAATAACTGGGTAACACACAAAGAGGGATGGATAGTCTTCTCCAGGATGCAGGTACTCACACTGAACACAGTTTAATGATCTAAGTAATAAAGTTTGCAAGTTCAGAGATAATTACAGAACTAACCTGTGTCTATTTCTAAATGCCAGTATAAAATGTCCATAAAATGTATTTTAAGTGAAATTTATGACCATTAAATTATACCACTGAAGCTAAGGGGATCCAAAGAATTAGTTGTGATTAGTTGTATCTGGCATGATTCACTGATTAGTTGCAAAGTTGAACCAGCATAGAGTGAAAGTTTCTAAAGTCTTGCCAATTTAAACATTCAAAATATTTTAAACCATTAAAGTGCAAGAAAATTCAAAAGAGAATTTGCATGCTGTTGCTTGCACACAGAGAAATGCATTTCAGAAAGCACACAAACACAGAATTGTTTGTGCATCTTTTGTGTTTAACAACAAAACACAGCTTTAATTTTATTTTTATTAGAAGTAGTAGTAGTAGTAGTAGTATTTGTTGATCTGACCTGTGACTCAAAATCCATAATATAATCAGAACATGGGTTTTGTGATCTCTCTTTTTTGATTAGGACTCCTATAACTCCAACACTAGTGTATGCCACAAACAACACCAAAGGCATGGACTCGAGTTACAGTAAATGCATGAACTTAAAAGCAATAAAAGCATCTGACCAAAAATGTAAATTGCACGTCATAATATTATGTATGAGACTGGCCTTCATGGTCAAGACTGAATTAACAAAGAATAACTGATATTTTATATTTGTTTTTAAAGGCCGATCCAGCAAGAGATCAGATTCACCAGAGCCCAGCTGTGTGTCCATGAAGAGTGCTCAATCAAAGAGTCTTATAATACAATTCAAAGATGAAAAATCTACTCCTGATTTTAGGTAGGAAGGTGCATCCTAAATGTTGTTTCAGGTTAAGATATGGCTTTATCTTCTGACATGTCCTCTTATAAAGCCACTAGTTGTCTTAGTCTTCACTTTGGTGGTGTTATACTGCATCGACTGCTGGGTAGTCAGCTGTGAAATCTGCATACTTGAACTGGGTTATAATAAAATAAATTGGTATCCCAATAGTAAAGCTGTTCTATTTCTAATGTATTCCAAAAGACTTCCCTGATAGCAAGCAACCATTGTATCAATGTTAAAAAAAATGGATTTGTCAGTGTTAATTGCACTGAATCAAAATCATTTTTGCACCTTCAATTAATGTTGAAATTTCAACATTAAATTTTTATGTTGGGTTTTTATTGTCACATGTAACAATGTACTAAAATACATTTGTTGAGGCAATTAAAACTAAAATCATTGTGAGATTATTTAAATAACAGCTTACAAGTGTGTTGCGTTATTTATGTGTGAAACTACAATAAATTTGTGTAAACTAACAGAAACTTCAGTCAGTCAATCAATCAATCGCTGACTCAGTTAAACATCAGGAATCGGCGTATAACACTCAACGATGGTGACAGTCAAAAAAAGAAAATTTTATGCTGAAGTACATGCTGGGTATCAACATAGTACAAAACACATGACTCCCAGCATGCATTGCAGTTGATCTGAATTAGTTTGATGATTGTCACTTTTGTTGAGGTTTGTATGATGAGTGTTGATGTCTAAATATTTCTGTACATTTTACCACAGTATCTTTGGATTTGTGAAACAGAACATTTTCATCATTAATGAAAGATAATTTCAATGTTATTTAGCATTATTAAACTTTATTACAGCTTGACATCTACTCCAACTTAATTTTAAAACATTTCTTTCTTAAAGCATATTGTTTTTATTATTATTATTATTATTATTGTTTTTATTATTATTATTTATTGAAACACTTTTGTAAGCATAGAAAGAGAATTAACTTTGAAGGAAAAGCAAGAGTCAGGAGCCCACCTAAAGCAAACACTGATCACAGTAATAGTGGTTTGTTCAAATGTCATTTATTTTTCAACATTATTTGCGGGTGTAAAAGTGATATTAATTAGATACAATTAAGATTGACAAATCAACTGTTTTTTAACAATAATACAATGGTTTTCCCCTACTCTCTTGCTGTCTGGGTTTCTAATTCTGACATGAAGGAAAAATAGATTTGCAATGGTCACTTTGTCATGTCCAGTGTAGTCCTCTAGCTTGTAGCTCTTATGATGGAATTTGATTTTTGATTTTTATGTGTGATGAAAACAACAGGTGCAAAGTCACTAAATATTGCACACATGTAATGTAATTACAATCATACGCTAGTCATTATGTTTTAATGAATGACTGAATTGTATATTGAAATTTTTTTCTTTATAATTTCCCATATTCTACATTGTTAGTTTTTCTTCTGAACCGTCCAGACTGAATAAATAAAGAATAACTGATATTTTATATTTGTGCTATTAAAGGCCGGCACAAATCCAGCAGAAGAGATCACATTCACCAGAGCCCAGCTGTGTGTCCATGAAGAGTGATCGATCAAAGAAGTTTAAAATACAATTCCAAGATGAAAAATCTACTCCTGATTTTAGATAAGGAGGTGAATTAATTATAATGTATTTCATGTGCTTTAGTATGAGGATTGCGATTGTAATGCATGAGTCCAGTGCAAGACCAATTTGGTTTAATAGGGATTAAAAAAATAAAGAGTGCGTGGTAGGTGTGCAACAGATCGCGGTTGACGTGCGGGTCACGACCCACGGTTTGGAACGCACGTGACCCGCGGATTAACTCGTTTTTAAAACTTGTAGATTACAGTGTTTCCCCTGCCATTATATTAGGGGGCGGCCTAGTGTCTCTGAATATTAAAACGCAAAAAGACGGTTTAAATATGAATCATCTATGTACCGCTTGCCTCTGTATGAATGAATGGCAGAGACTCGGCTTTGTTTACTACACAAATAGTGAAGCACACATGACGCTCGTGGTTATTTTTGGCCTCTGCATCTCATTATATGACGACATAAACGCATAAACTTAATCTCCAGAACTGCTGTAAGAGTCGATGTAAATTTTAGCGGTTCATTTGAGAAAATTAGCATCATATCATAGTGTATACACACAAAAACTAACCGACAACCTGTCAAAATAAAAGTAATGTTTAACATGTAACAGAAATGTATTAGTCTTGTATTACTTTTGTACAGTATAATGATAATAATAAAATAAATAACAGAAAAAAAAAATGTTTGTTTGCCAGCAAATAAAAGGGTTTAATTTTCATTTCATTAAAAATAAATAAATGTTTAATGCCTGTATTTGATTATCAGAAAAATTAAAACACAAAAATTTCTGAAAGAAAAAAAAAATTGTCATTATAAGATTTGGTCTGTTTTCAGGTCTCAGGTATTTTTGTATTTTATTTTAAGTTATTTTTGATTAAAAAAAAACAAAAGTTCCTTGCCATATTGTTCTTGTAATAAATGGAAAGCAAATTACATTTGACTCATCCCCTTTTTTGCTGATCCGAAAAATGGTCCGATCCGTGACTCAAAAACCGTGAGTGATCCGAACCATGAGTTTTGTAATCCGTTGCACCACTAGTGCATGGATTTTTATCATCGTAGAGTGGTTGTGTTCACACACTTCCAACACACATTGATGTCCAAACACCATGTAAAAGTGCATTTTGCATAATAGGTGCCTTACCTCTGGGGTTTGTTGGAAACTCAGAAGCGAAGACCAGGAGACTCTTGGGTATCTTCAGCAGAATTCTTTATTGAGAATGCGCTGCGTAGCTCTGCAGTCCTCAAAAGTCTGACAATATCTCAGCACAGCAAAGTATATAGGTTTGAAGGAGGCGGAGTACAGAGGTGGAATCAATCTAAACAAAGCATGCAAATGTGAAATACAGGAAAATCAGCCCAGTAAAAGATTTTTCCCAGCCTTGATCTATTTAGCATACAAGTGTCATTCAAATGCAAAGGTGCTAAACAAAAGGCACGGTTGTACCTTGAGCTTAGACTTCACACTTAACTTGGGAAACCTGCCAGATGCTCAGGAAATGTATAAAGACAAAAGGTTACCGTCTCAGGGCTTGGGCTGTCTGCTAAATCACAATATACATAACCTTTTAGAAATTTGTAATCCAACAGGTTTTAGAGAACTTTTGACATGCCCTGACGTTTGTGTTTTATTTAGTGTCTTAAAAAAAATTCATGTGTTTTGAATCTATTGAGTTATTTACAAACTTAAAAGCAATAAGAACAATGGCTTTACTAAAGGACTTGACACTTCCTCCGGACTGAAAGACTGAATGGCCTTTCCAAAAGAGCTTCTTGGCACTCATTAAGGCTAATGTTGCTAAAGCATACCATTGTCTCTGCCTGTTTCCCTGATGCTGCCTCCACATGCTACCAGAATGTACAAAGGAATGTGGTACTTAAACACTGTATATGAAACCAATGTGAAGTCAACCACTTAAATTTTATCAAGCTCATAATCACAAGTGGCAATTAAAACGTTTGTTATAGGCAAAGGCACCATGAGACCAGCAATGTTGTTTTTTTTATCGTGCCATGCTCTCTGTTTGTGTCATTCATAAACGTGCATTTATTATGCACAGTAAAATCAGATGACTGACTTTTAAACAGAGTATGTTTTCTGTAAAAGTAACAGGCTTGTACTAATAGTTGAATGTCCTGTTTTGTTGTTGCTGGTATGCCTGAGAAGAAAGGGCTTACAGATGGGCTTCACAGAAAGGGCTTAGACTAAGCCAAAATTAGGCCATAGTTTATTTAGAACATTAAAGTAATTTTGTATAGACGTGCCTTTGAAAAAAACATTACTGGTGTACTGGGTTTGTCTTGAGACAAAACGAGGGCACTGACATATTTCAAGTTCACACACGCAAATTTCTTTAAGTTGAAACGGTTCAGATTTGGGACTAGGCTTCACATAACTTCACATACACACTCTGGGGACATTAGAGACTTATTTTACATTTGTAAAAAAGGTGCATAATAGGTCACCATTTACATCATTTGCAGGTGAGGCAATTACATGGTCCATTACACTATTTAAATTCTTACATCTCTGGATTTAATCATTCTTGGAAACATTAAAAAAAAATGATAATAATAATAATACTTTTTGCGTCTTCCATCCTGTTACCCTAAAAAGCAAAGTTTGGAAAATCATTTATTAACTAGAGACGGAAACGACTAATTTAAAATTGGGTTGCCCCTAAATGAGCAATACATTCTTATAGGATAAATTTGCAACACTGTTACTCCATTTTGGTATGTGTGTGTTTTAATCTGATGAATAGTGTACATTCTGTTTTTTAGTTAAATTTGAGTCTGATTGTGAAAAGTGTACATACTTCTATGAATTTTTATCTGTTTTTGTAGATTCCAGCAAGAATCAGACAGACAAACTAAAGAGATCAGTAGCACAGTCGAACATGGAATTAACATCACTGACAGGAGGTAACAAAACCAATCATAGTTCAGTTAAGTTGTTTTATTTCAAGTTGACATGTTTATATGCTTTATGTTTGTGTAATGTAATGCTTAATAGTGCATGAAAGAGTGGAAGTTTAGTTATAAAACTGCATTCTGTCAATAAAATAATCTACTTATATGTGTTCTTATATAGCAATTACCCTGGAGTCCTCAGTCCACACAAATCAAACCTGAGGAATAAATTTCAGCATTTGTATGAGGGAATAGCCAAGCTGGGAAACCCAGCACTCCTGAATGAGATCTACACAGATCTCTACATCACAGAGAGTGAGAGTGGAGAGATCAATACTGAACATGAGGTGAGACAGATTGAGACACAATCCAGGAGAGCAGCAATAGAGGACACACCCATCAAATGCAGTGACATTTTTAGACCATTACCTGGACAAGACAAACCCATCAGACGTGTGCTGACAAAGGGAGTCGCTGGCATTGGAAAAACAGTCTCTGTGCAGAAGTTCATCCAGGACTGGGCTGAAGAAAAAGAAAATCAGGACATCCACCTCATATTTCCACTTCCTTTCAGGGAGCTCAATTTGATACAAGACCAAAAACTGAGCCTTTTAGACCTTCTTCAGATTTTTTTCACTAAAACAAAAGAACTGGATATTACCAGCATTGAATATAAAGTGTTGTTCATCTTTGATGGTCTGGATGAGTGTCGTCTGTCTCTGGATTTTCACAGCGATGTGAGGTTGTGTGACGTGACTGAATCAGCCTCAGTGGAAGTGCTGCTGACGAACCTCATTGTGGGGAATCTGCTTCCATCTGCTCTCATCTGGATCACCTCCAGGCCAGCAGCAGCTGATCTCATCCCCTCTGATTGTGTCCATCGAGTGACAGAGGTACGAGGCTTCAAAGAGCCACAGAAGGAGGAATACTTCAGGAAGAGAATCAGTGATCAGAGTCTGGCCAACAGGATCATCTCACACCTGAAGTCATCAAGGAGCCTCTACATCATGTGCCAAATCCCAGTGTTCTGCTGGATCTCAGCCACTGTTCTAGAGAAGATGTTGAGTCAAGCAGAGAGTGGAGAGATTCCCAAAACTCTTACTCAAATGTACACACACTTCCTGATCATTCAGACCAACATCAAAAATGGGAAGGACTATGAGAAGACTGTGAAAGATGGAGACATGATCCTCAAACTAGGGAAACTAGCTTTTCAGCAGCTTAGGAAAGGAAATCTGATCTTCTATGAGGAAGACCTGAGAGAGTGTGGCATTGATGTGACAGAAGCATCAGTGTACTCGGGATTGTGCACGCAGATCTTCAGAGAGGAGTTTGTGTTGTATGAGCAGAAAATGTATTGCTTTGTTCATTTGAGCATTCAGGAACATCTTGCAGCTTTATATGTACATCTCTCCTTTGTAAACAATAACAGAAATGTCTTTGATGAAAACATCATGTCAACTCATGAAGACATGAAAAAACAGGTTTCAGTATCAGTCCTGCATCAGAGAGCTGTGGATGAGGCATTAGCTAGCAAAAATGGACATTTGGATCTTTTCCTTCGTTTCCTTTTAGGCCTCTCAATGAAGTCCAATCAGAGACTCTTACAAGGTGTATTAACACAGTCAGGAAGCGGCTCTCACAGTAAAGAGAAAACGGTTGTGTTCATCCAAATGAGAATCTGGTGTGATCCATCTCCAGAAAAATCCATCAATCTGTTCCACTGTCTAAATGAACTGGGTGATCATTCCCTCATGGATGAAATCCAACAATACATAAAATCTGATAAAATAACAGAAACTGAGCTCTCACCTTCCCAGTGGTCTGCTTTGGTTTTTGTGTTGCTGACCTCAAACCAGGAAACTGATGAGTTTCAGCTGAGCAGATATACAGGAAAACACACCAAACCAGACGAAGCTTTTCTAAAGCTGCTGCCTGTGATTGAGGAAACAAGATCAGCTCAGTAAGAAACCATATGTAGTACAAGTTTCAGAACATATGCAGTTATTACAGTTTTTCTCAATTGCTTAAACACATTTCTTGAAATTATGCCTCGCTTTTGCGAAACTCTAAACACAAATCCATAACTTCTAACTCAATTCCTTGAACTTACTATATTCAGGTCAAAATGAAGCTCTCCACTCAAAACAACTCCATCTTGCTGAAAAAAATAAACTTTGCTCTCAGACATGACACAAAAATCCTCAAAAACACACACACTACAACATAGTTTTACACCCTGATGAGATCAATTCAATGTTGCTTGGAAAAAAAAATCACATGATGAACACAACAAATGTATGCAGTTGCAAGTGTTTTAATCCTTAATTTATTGTGCTGTAGAACAGCAAACAACAACAAAAATAATTGTTCTGTTGTCCCAGCATCCTGTCTTTGGTCTGGAACAGGCCAAAGAACCTCCTCAACATCACAGACTAAATTGGCCCTGGACAAGCTGCGGGGGTAAAATCCTCTTGCATGCCAGATCCAACCCTGGCACACATCAACTAAAATATATGAGACTGCTTGTTTTCTTGCCCTTGCCCTTCCTATGTTTATTCCACGTTGTTGTCGTCGTCCTTCTCCTCCCCTTCCTCTTTCACCGCCTACTCTTCGTCTTTGAAATTACACATTACTGTATGCAGGGTATTGTTTGAAAAAGACCGGATAGGATTCACACTTACACTTTTACTAGTGGTCTGACCAAAAAAAAAAAAAAATATCAACATAAAATGAAAATACATTACAAAGTCATTGTGAAATAGAAAAGAAAAAAAAAAATATGGGAAAATGCAGTTTATGACAACCAGATAAAAAATTTAGCATTTACTGTAAAGACATATTCAATGAGCTAATGACTTGATGTTTTGAGGGGTAAGACTATAGCACAGAGAACTATGCACATGTAATACATTTTGAACAACATGACAATAGGAAGTTATGATGACAAATCAGTTGCATAATCAGTTGCATGAACATACCAAAGCAAACACAATTTGTTCAAAAAAATTAGAAACATTTTATGATGTGCACAAGTGACTAGATGATGTGGAGGTTGAACAAGTAGTTTTGAGAATTTCATTTCTGATCTGAGAAATGCAGCAAACTGTAAACTGACTTTGGCCCTTTTATCTTCATCGAAGGTTCTGATTGATGTGTGATACATTTTGACTCCTAGTGTTTCCACTTGGGTAATTGTGTGCTAATTGAGCTCAAACTTTGCAGACTTGAGTGAACAATATTGAATGCTAGTGCTTTCTAAATGACCACATTGTGTAAGTACTGAGAAATGTAGGGATTTGTGTGTAGAGTTTTGCAGTAACAGTTCACCAAATCTGACTCATGTGTTAAAGCAGGGGAATAGTGTTTATAGTTCAGGGAAATGGGTGTGCTTTTTGAAAAATGGCATTATGGTTTTGAAATTTTAGTTCAAAAGACTGGTTATAGTGTTTTAGCAATCGAGAAAAACTGTAAAAAGAAATGAAATTTTCAGAAACAAGTGCAAGTTTACTTTTTTCTAAATGTTTTGTTTTCAGGCTTGGTGGGTGTGGTCTATCTAAGGAAAGCATGACTGCTCTGGCCTCAGCTCTCAGCTCACAGTATTCCTGTCTGAGAAATCTAGATCTGTCTGGTAATAAACTTGGAAACCTAGGAGTGAAGCTGCTCTCTTCTGGACTGGAGAATCCTCACTGTAAAATAAATATAATAAATAAATAAATAAATAGTAATCTAAACACAATCCTGTAATTTCTAACATAATTGCTTAAATAAGCTGCAGTACACTGCAAAATCCCCAGTGTTAATTAAACACTGTGAGTGTGGACCAGGGATGTAACCACCAGGTGGGCCTGAGGGGCTTCGGCCCACTCCCCCCACCAGTTTATTATACAGTTGTTTTTTTTTCAACTGCTTACACACATTTTCAAAACTTTGCCTCTATTTTTCAAAACTTTACACACAAATCCAAGAATTGCACACACAAAATGCAAAATTCCTTACATCTTTTGCAAAATGAAGCACTTCATTTAAAATATCACAAACATTTGCCATATGCTGCAAACACCTTTGCCAAAATATTATATTTTTGGATATATCATATACACACAGTTATTCAAAACCTAAAACTCTTCTTTTCGTGAACTCCTATTATTCTGCCCTCACTTTGGTGTCTCTCTTCCCAAAGTTAGACAGATAGATAAACTCTTTCCAACACGTAGACTTGTGGGAGAATGCCACTTTATTCCACACCACATTGGGTATGTCGAAACAGAGTGAAACTACAGAAAGGAGAAGTATAGTGAAGCTATAGTTACCTCTAAGAATACAACAGTATCTCCTTTTAGTGTCATTTATGGTATATAGTTCTTTTACAGCTTTATAAACGATAAATTCAGCAAATTAAATATAAATTAACCATAAAAACTTACAGACAATGCTTTCTACAAATGATCACAAGTTGAATTGCTGCTGCAAGCTTGTTGAGTGAAGTTCTACTTAAAAAATCAGCTAACTGAATTTAACTGTCTTAGAATGTTACTATGGTAACTAGGTATGACTAGGTATAAGAATTATAACCATTACAAACATTAAACTTTTTTTAAAAAATGGATGATCCAGAACACCTATGTACATTATTGTACAAGATTTAAAGTAATTGGCAGAGAAATGTTGAAAAATTCAGCAAGATTGAAACCAAGATTTATTTATTTATTTATTTATTTATTACTGTAAGAATTTGTGGTTGTGAATAAAGAATTACACAGTACGAAAAAAAAGAAGTCTCTTCTGCTCACCAAGACTGCATTTATTTGATCCAAAGTAGAGCAAATACAGCAAAATTTTTCATCACCACAAATCCAAATGTTCAAACTAAATTTACAGAACCCCGGACTCATCTGGCAAAATCAAACAATCGCTTCAAAACCATTTCAAGTCATACACAAATTAGTCAATAATATACGCACTACAGATCATTCATTAGACACTACATCAAAAAATTCATTAGACACTACATCAAAAAATTCATTAGACACTACATCAAAAAACGGAGAACGCAGTGTTCAGTGCATGTAGTTACAAAAAAAAATAATGTTTACTGTATATCGTAATTATTTAACAATAAAAAAGATACATAAACATACACATACTCAAAAAACATGATTACTATCTATCTATAAACATTACCAGCTTCACTCATTATTAACCAGTCTGACCATATTCTGTCAGACAACTGCAGAAGATCTTACTGAGAATTAACAGAGGTTCAAATATTGATTTTACAGGTCAAAAAAATTATACCACCATCATGAAGGTTGGTGTTTGCTGTAGTTGGACTCTTGATCCTTTTTAAACTTACAAGTAGTGAGCTTCTTAGCAATTGCAACAGTGTTTCAGTGCAAACACTTGCATATTGTTGAATCAAATGCTTGAAGTAGCAGATTGCACTTTTTGCTTGGAAAACATTTGTGTAATTCTCACAAAATATTTTCTTTCTCTTTGAATTGTTGACTGAGATTCATCTATGTCACTACAAAACTGTTAAAAAAATAAATTAAAAAAAATATATATATATATATATAAAATATGGCCCCGTAATGCTAAAATAAGGAAAAGCTTCAGCTGAAGCTTTCAGACATGAACAGTTATTCTATGATCCACAACGGTGGTGACAATAAATTTTCGTACTGCAGAGCATGATGGGAGTTTTGTATTATGGTGTTACTCAGCATGCACTGCAGTGTGAAACATTTTGTTAATTGTCACTATTTTTGAGATTCACATGGTGATTCTTGATGTCTCTGTTTAATGCAACGAACAATAAACAAATAAGCACATAGATTTAAAATCATTCATGATAATTGATTGCTGCAACTTCCTATTCTCATATTGCTGTTTCACAGGATTAGAAGTGCAAAACCTAAATATGAAAAAAAAAGTGAACTGTTTTCAATGCAGTCAGCGTAGACCACAATGATTATCTTACCATGTAGTAATAGCTACTACATACTCAACAACTCAAGAACTGAACTGAATCTAATTCAGTAAGTTAAGGGTCAAGAGCTCAACAAAGCAAGTCCTGATCTCCATGATGGTGGCATCGTTTTAAACCAATATAACATCAAAATTGAAACCTCTGATGATTCTCAATAAGAGCTTCTGTCATCTGACAGAAATGAAGCCAATCTGTTTAGTAATGAGTGAAGCTGGTGATACTGTTTGTGGATTTGTTTAATCCTCCTCTGCTGAGATCTTGAGAGATTTAATGTATTTTATTTCAGTTGATTTCATCTAAGGCTGTGGCTGAAGTTGTAGTTCTTGTGTTTCTCTTTTCTTCAGTGACTCTGCTGAAGAATGCTAATCAGCACATAATTAATGACTTAATTATCTCATTAAAGTTAACTCTGCTTCAGTGTTACTTTAACACTATTGGGAGTGGGGCCAAATACACTCTGAGCAGTGTTGATTTAAAACTGGGGATTTTACTGTGTACCAATAAACATTTGTAGAATGTTTTTAGAGAATGTTATCCTACCGTTTAGGAGAATATTCTGGGAACTAAAATAAAACTTGCACCTGAAAACATTACCAGAACATAGCATAATGTTCTCTGAACATTCTAGGAGACTCAGGACTGAAACTGCTCTCTG
The DNA here is from genome assembly GCA_012976165.1 of Labeo catla. Lineage (NCBI taxonomy): Eukaryota > Metazoa > Chordata > Actinopteri > Cypriniformes > Cyprinidae > Labeo > Labeo catla. The sequence continues at coordinate 163,554 of VONZ01001012.1, read as the reverse complement.
ATAAACTGATAAATCCTCATCGTAAACTGGAGATACTGAGGTGAGATTATATATGAAATAGCATTTATAGACTGTTGTTCACAATTTCAGAATTTCAGTCATTCTCAGTAAGTATGAAATTGGAATAGTATGGAGGCAAATTTAATCAGTAACATTTAATACATTACATGACATTAATCTGTTGATTTAACTGATTGTACATATGAGCTGTTCCAAAGTAAAATAGATTAAGTGTGTGTGAATACTTGAGTTGTTTGTTGTAGGCTGTAAGGATCTTTGAAATAACTGAAATAATACTTTGGTGAAGTGATATGGAGCTGTAATGTGTTTGCCAGACCTGGAACTACTTCATAACTGTGTGTTTACTGGAGAACAACTGCACAGCACCTTAGAATGTTCATCAACCAATCAGAATCAAGTATTCAGCAGCCCTGTGTTATAACACAAAATAACATACAAATTGATATAAAACCTGATCAGGTTTTATTTTGAAATAATGACCGAACTCGCTCACTGTACATTATGCCTTTCTTATTCATTTAGTGCTGAATTACAGTGTGGAAATGTGGCACATGAGAGACTAAAGAGTGTGTCATTGTTCTCTACAGGGTGAGCAGATGTGGTGTCACAGATGAAGGCTGTGCTGCTCTGGCTTCAGCTCTGAGATCAAACCCCTCACACCTCAGAGAACTGGATCTGTCTGGGAATAAACTAGGAGACTCAGGACTGAAGATGCTCTCTGATGAACTGATAGATCCTCACTGTAAACTGGAGATACTGAGGTGAGATTATACATGAAATAGCATTTATAGACTGTTGTTTACATTTTCAGAATTGTAGTCATTCTAAGTAAGTATCAAAGTAGAATAAAATGTGACCCTGGACCACAAAACCAATCATAAGGGTCAATTTTTTGAAATTGAGCTTTATACATCATGTGGAAGCTGAATAAACAAGCTTTCCATTGATGTATGGTTTGTTAGGATAGGACAATATTTGGTTGAGATACAACTATTTGAATAAATGTAATCTGAGGGTGCAAAAAAATCAAAATATTGAGAAAATTGCCTTTAAAGTTGTCCAAATGAAGCTCTTACTAATGCATATTACTAATCAAAAATTAAGTTTGGATATATTTATAGTAGGAATTTTACTAAATATCTTCATGAAACATGATCTTTACTTAATTTCCTAATGATTTTTGCCATCAAAGAAAAATAAATAATTTTGACCCATACAATGTGTTTTTGCCTATTGCTACAAATATACCCCAGTGACTTAAGACTGGTTTTGTGGTCCAGGGTCACAAATAGAAGCAAATTTAACCTCCTGGGGTCGGCTAACCCGCAGGCGGGAGCACGCACATATTTTCCAGATGTCAGCAAAAAGACCTTGAATTGCTCCCTCAATATTTAACACACTAATGTGTCATAAATCACACAATTTGTGTCACAGATGTGCTATTCTTATACTAAAATAGTGACAATCAAAAAAAATTATGCAGAAATGTATGCAGGCTATCAACATAGTACAAAACTCATTCACAATTCCCAGCATGCATTGGAGTTGTTCTGTTAATCTGAATTAGTTTGATGATTGTCACCATTGTTGAGGTTTGTATGTTGAAATATTTCTGTCAATTTTGCCGCAGTTTGTTTGCTTTTGGCAGACAGAACATTCACATCAGTAATGAAAGATCAACTTTAATATTATTTAGCAATTTTTCTCAACAATGTTAAAACTTGATACCCATCACAAGAAGTAATCTACTTCGACTTACTCATCAAAAAAGTCATGTTACTTTGCACTATGGGATGACTAAACCCGTCTAACCACTGGGCCAATCTCTATCCACAGCATCTGAAATTTTATTATGGTCATTCTGAAATACCTGAGCAAAGTTTGTCATCAAAGCATTTCTGTATAATTGCCTCCCAGAACTGTCTTACATGACTGCATTCCCAAACAGCTGACATCCACCTCTGAAAGAAATGATGACATTTATTGTTTCGTCTGCTTGCTCTGAGGCGCAAGAAATTTATTATATGAGTCAATCTATAATTAGCAGTACATGTCATGTCCATGGACTCTATTATCAATTTTACTAATTTTTCAATACCGTTTCACTTCAAGCAATGATCACTTTTATATCAGGGGACATTTCTAATTCATTTAATACAAAAATCCAACAGTGCGGCGTGTTACGGCTCCAAGTTTTTAAAGGGACTCTGTGCTGCATCAGTACAGATAGGCACCTATATATTTTTTTTGACAGATAATAATAATAATGATAATCATCTTGCTGTCGTCAAAGGCATCCGCAACAGTCAGTATATATGACTGTCGTCGATACACAATACTATCGTCTATCAGCACAACCCTAAATTGAAGGTTGTGATAACGCTTCATTTCCTTGCCATAATGTATTCTCTTGAAAATTCTTTATTGTCAAATGTGTTTTGAATGTAAACTCCTATGAGGAATATAACCAGTCAATGTGAAGCTATCTGAGAATATTCTTTAAAAAGGCAATCTATTCAGTGATTGATCCATGTGTATTTCGTCATCTAAAATCCTGCTTGTGGCACAGCAAAGTGTTGTAAATCATCTCTACAACTGACATTGAGCCAAGAATTTTTTTTACACTTAAGTCAATTCTTAGCAAGGTTCTTTAAAGTAATTCTTAAAGGCTTGACAAATACAGACCCTGATCAACTGATCTCACCTAAAATCTAATCTGTGCTATAAATGTAATATTTCAGACTGTAAAAATGAATTACAACAGTATGAAATCTAGTGGTGTTTTAATCAGGTGATCTAAATTCTATCTTAATTTTCAGAACACATTGTTTACAAACCTCTTGAAACTATTGAATGCTTAGACACCAAGAATCACTGTATGAATCTCAACAATGGTGACATGCTTCATGCTGCAATGTATTCTGGTTAAGAGGTGTTTTTTTTTTTTTTAATTTTAAATCCTAACAAACATAACTACAGTAGCTAGAAAATAAAAAAAGAAAGAAAATCAAGTAAAATTACCCAAATAAAGAAAATGCTTATCACCATAACAGTGACATCAACATCTAAACCTCTGTTAATCTCAATTAGACCTTTTGTAAATGTATGACAGAAATAAAGTAAATCTGGTTTATAATAAGTGAAGCAGGTAGCGCTGTTTTAATGAAGTTAGAGCATCATCAAACAAAGGTTGGGTTTTTACGTTTAACCAAAATTTGACATCTGAGCAACATTAGAGTCCATATCCAATGTCCATGGGGGCTTCCCGGTTAAATCTTTATTAGAATGTTAGAGTATAATGTTCTAACAATGTTACCAATAAACATTTGTAGAATGTTTTTAGAGAATGTTATCCTACCTTTTAGGAGAATATTCTGGGAACTAAAATGAAACTTGCACCTGAAAACATTACCAGGACATAGCATAATGTTCTCAGAACATTCGTAGAACAAAACATTTCTAGCGTGGCACTTGTAATACTGAGAGACTAAAGAGTGTTTTATTGTTCTCTACAGGTTGAACAGTTGTGGTTTTACCACAGATGGTTTAATCAGTAACATTTAATACATTACATGACATTAATCTGTTGATTTAACTGATTGTACATATGAAAAATTTAAACGTAAAAAAACAGTGAAATGCATGGCAGCACAGGGTGCGAAACGTTTACCATTAATGGAAATAATGGTTAAACACCGTTTTTTTAAAAACAGTCAATGACTGGCAGAAGCAGCTTCCAAAGAAAAACTGTAAAATTAAGGACAAATATCCAAATTTTTTTTAAATACTTTTTTTTTCTTTTTTAATTGTTATTTCATAGATATTCTCTGTGAAACAAAGCTTTTTTGCAGTTAATCACTAATTAAGAACAGCACGCATACAACAACTAACTATCATTGCATCAACAACTACACAGTTACAGCCTTTAAATAAAACGACATGCAGCATAGCATCAACATTTTATTGTCTTCTCCTGGACTAAAGCACACGCTCTACTCTTCAGCACAATGGTAACCCACTAAAATCGGACAACAGAAACTCTTTAAATCCCAAAAGAATATTAAACACTAACAGATCTCTCTAGATCACAGCATCTTCACTTAATACAAACCAGTCTGACTTTGTTTCTTTCATACAAAACTTATTGAGAATTAACTGAGGTTTAGATGTTGGTGTTTAATTGAAATGAATAAAGTTTGAAGTCACTGTTGTGGAGATAAGCATTTGCTTTAGTTGTGCTCTTGATTTTCTTAATAGTTTTTTTTTTCCCGGTTGCTGTAGCTGTGCTACAATCCCGCTTTGCTACTTTATGAGAAAACTATATGCCTGTAAATTAACAGTGTTGTTATCTTATTTATATAAAGAGATTTGACTTTAATTTTAAGGTTTTTGTTTGGCACCCTGTGCTGCCAGTCATTTGACCCTTTTTTGTCTTTTGTTTTACAGTCAAGGTGTTTGATCATTAAATTCAGGAAATAGCTGTAAAATAACAGTGTTTGTCAGCTTATTTAAATAAGGAGATTTTACTTTACTGCCAGTCATTTGACAGTTTTATCATCTAACGGATTTGTTATTGTATTAATTGCAGATTTTTTTTTGTAATTTTACATTATTTGTTTGTAATTTAAGAAAACAGAAAACATACTGTATAAAAATACAGTAGTTTTTTTCAATACTGTGATTTGTAATTAATGTCATAATACTTAAAATAACAGCCAAGTTTTTAATTTAGAGATAGTTTTACAGAGTTTTGACTGCAATTCAAAATAAAAGAAAACAACCTGAAAAAATCATAGTTATTTTCCGTAAAATTACTTTTTTTTTTTTTTTTACAGTGCAAAGTAGGATAGATTAAGTGTGTGTGAATACTTGAGTTTGCTGTTGTAGGCTGTAAGGATCTTTGAAATAACTGAAATAATACTTTGGTGAAGTGATATGGAGCTGTAATGTGTTTGCCAGACCTGGAACTACTTCATAACTGTGTGTTTACTGGAGAACAACTGCACAGCACCTTAGAATGTTCATCAACCAATCAGAATCAAGTATTCAGCAGCCCTGTGGTATAACACAAAATAACATACAAATTGATACAAAACCTGATCAGGTTTTATTTTGAAATAATGACCGAACTTGCTCACTGTACATTATGCTTTTCTTATTCATTTAATATTATTCATTTAGCAATTACAGTGTGGAAATGTGGCACATGAGAGACTAAAGAGTGTGTCATTGTTCTATACAGGGTGAGCAGTTGTGGTGTCACAGATAAAGGTTGTGCTGCTTTGGCTTCAGCTCTGAGATCAAACCCCTCACACCTCAGAGAACTGGATCTGTCTTGGAATAATCTAGGAGGCTCAGGACTGAAGCTGCTCTCTGATGGACTGATAGATCCTCACTGTAAACTGGAGATAGTGAGGTGAGATTATACATAAAATAGCATTTATAGACTGTTGTTCACATTTTCGGAATTGTAGTCATTCTAAGTAAGTATCAAACTAGAATAAAATGTGACCCTGGACCACAAAAAAAACAATCATAAGGGTCAATTTTTCGAAATTGAGCTTTATACATCATGTGGAAGCTGAATAAACAAGCTTTCCACTGATGTATGGTTTGTTAGGATAGGACAATATTTGCTTGAGATACAACTATTTGAATATATGTAATCTAAGGGTGCAAAAAAATCAAAATATTGAGAAAATTGCCTAGAATGTATCAAACTAGAATAAAATGGAGGCAAATTTAATCAGTAACATTTACTACATTATATGACATTAATCTGTTGATTCAGCTGTAAAATAATTGTACACTGTAAAAAAAAATGCAGGGAAAATGCAATATAATTACATTGTTTCAGAGGCCTAAAATTCCATAGAAAGGCATAAATTCATACCATCATTGACTTAATTTCTGTCATATAAAAATTCTTATTGAGAATTAGCAAAGGTTTAGATGATGCTTTATTGAAAATTATATTGTCATCATTAATGCGGTTAATGTTTGCTTTAGTTGGGTAGTTAATATTAATGTTAATATTTTCACATTTGTTTTTCTAGTGATGGATGTTTTTGAAACACTGCTTTATAAACACTCTTAAAACAGATACATTAAAAACAACACAACCTGTGTTGTATTTTAACACGTCTGTGTGTCTAATTAAGAATAACATATTTTGTGTTCATTTTAACTCAACCAGTGTGTTATTCTTCTTAACACAGGTTGATATTCTTGAAATATTTAACACACTAATGTGTCATAAATCACACAATTTGTGTCACAGATGTGCTATTCTTATACTAAAATAGTGACAATCAAAAAATAATGCAGAAATGTATGCAGGGTATCAACATGGTACAAAACGTCTCTGATTACGTATGTAACCCTGGTTCCCTGAGAAGGGAACGAGACACTGCGTCCTCTAGAGGTCGCTATGGGGAACGACTCCTACGTGACCCGTGTCTAAAGCTATATACAGAAACTACACGGTACTGGCCGGTGACAGCCTATGACGTCACTGCCGGCGCGACTCGTCGCTGCAGGTGCGTCATACCAGCGCGACCGCATTGTATAAAAGGCCGCCGGTTGAACACGACATCCATACATAAGTCCGTGTGGCCCAAGGTTCTGGGGAGGAACATCTCAAGAAAGGGTACGAAGGGAAACGCGCAATCTCCATAACCAGGATTTCAGAAAGAACGACAAGAAGCTAGTGTGCGTTCTACCACAACGTGGGGGAAGAATGTGTCCGGCAAGCCTGGCACTGAAATACCATTCAAAAAGAGGCTCTGGGAAGCAGAGAACACAAATCTTAAAAAGGAAGGTTCTGAGCACTCAGGGAGCAGAATCATGCTCAAAGTGACCCTTCTGCAGAAAAGGGGAGCACTACAAAGCTCAGTATGAGCAGCCTGAATGGGATGCCCTGGAGCAGAGGAGATAAAATTCTCAGGAGAAGAGAAATCTGGTTGCTCAACAGGGTACAGCATGCTCACAGAAGACCCTCATCTTTGAGAGGAGCAAAGAAAGCTGACTTACATCATCCCACCAGGGGCTACCACCTGGAACAGAGGCATAGGGAGCGGAGGTCCTTCTCTCGGCATAGAGAGGAAATTATGAGCTCCAACTGAGAGTGACATGCTCACAGAAGACCCTCAGTGAGGGGAGCATTTGTCAAGCTCATGCAGTGTCAGGAGAGACATCGCTGGGGCAGGAAAAAACTGCTGTCTACAGGGCTTCCAGAAGGCCCTAATGGGTCAGAGCAGCTTCCGCACACACAAGTGGCGAAAGGCAAAACACATCGGGCGGCAGCAAGCGGACGATTTATCCGAAGAGATGAAAGCTCAATCTTAGTAACCAAGGCGAGCATTTAGCAGCCACAGGGTAGATACCTCGCCAACAGAGGGGAGGACTCCAGAAAGCTCCAGAAAGCCTTGGATACCCACAGGGAGTAGTACAACTTCCGTACACTCTAATGTGACAGAAGCAGAGACACGTTGGGCGGCAGCAAGCGGCCGACTTATCCAATGTGACAACGATGGGATGCACAGCAGCTGTAGGGTAGGTAGCCTAACCTACTATAGAGGGAAGGACCTACCCGCTCTGCCCAAAAATGGCTTGCTTAAATGACCCTGCATGGCAGGGAAGCCCAGCCTGCTCATCTCATGTCAGAAAGACATCATAATGGTAGAGAAGAGGTCTAAAGACCTAGGTTGCTGATTCTATGAGGCTCCAGGAGGCAAAGGCCTCAAATACCCAAATAGGGTGGTACATCTTCCATACAAGCATAATGTGATGGGAGGAAAAACACATCAGGCGGCAGCAAGTGGCCAATTATCCGATGAGGTCGTCATGGAGCATCAGCTCAGGGGTATTTTAGATAGTCAATGTGCCTAGGAAGGCTACCAGAAGGGAACCAGCCGAGATTGACCTGACCACAAATAATGGGCTGTCTACTTACAACTCAAGCAGGGGAAACAGCACTTCTCTGGCTAAGAGCTCAAAGAGACCTCTGCTAGAAACCCTAGGAAGGGGAGTGATCACCGAGTTAGCACCTGACTATCCTCAGATAGACGGCTCTAGGAAAGGGGTCATGCAACTGCCAAAAACACCAGCAGTGGGCTTTCAAACTATAAACCCAAAAGGGAAGACAGTACCATCTCGGCAGGTTCCAGAAAGCTGCTATTAAGAACACTGCGAGCCTTGTGCAAGCGGCTACGAGAGCACGCCAGTCCCTCACAAGAAATAAGCACTGAATGTGACGATCGTATTCAACTCCCGCGAGAGCTGGACGCGCAGCTCGCTACCGGACACACAGCCCGCGAGCCCTGTGAAGCGGGTATGAGAACGTGTCTGCATTTCGCAACAAGCAAAAAATGCGACCAACTCCCTCAAGAGCCGATTATTCTCTTAATCCTCACCATACATGCGCAGCCCAAGAGCAGTATGAAAGGTGCGGGTATCAGAGCGTGCTTGCCTCTCGTAAGAGACAAGCAAAGAGTAAATGAGCGCAATAAGAGCGCAAAGAGTGCTTGCTCCTTACCACGCATCGTCACACGCGAGCCGTCCTTAAAACACTTGGTGAGAAAACATGCACTCAAATCGAGCTTTTGGTTACAGACAAAAGGTCAGTGAAGACGAAGAAGAGGATGTTGTGTTCAACCGGCGCCCTTTTATACAATGCGGTCGCGCTGGTATGACGCACCAGCAGCGACGAGTCGCGCCGGCAGTGACGTCATAGGCTGTCGCTGACCAGTACCATGTAGTTTTTGTATATAGCTTCAGACACGGCTCACATAGAAGACATTCCCCATAGCGACCTCTAGAGGATGCAGTTCGAGCTCCTCGAAAGTGAAATCATTCACGATTCCCAGCATGCATTGGAGTTGATCTGTTTATCTGAATTAGTTTAATGATTGTCACCATTGTTGGGGTTTGTATGTTGATGTCTAAATATTTCTGTCAATTTTGCCACAGTTTGTTTGCCTTTGGGAAACAGAACATTCACATCAGTAATGAAAGATCAACTTTAATATTATTTAACAGTTTTTCTCAACAATATTAAAACGTGATACCCAACACAAAAAGTAATCTACTTCAACTTAATTTTAAAAAGTGTTTATATTAAAAGATTGTTGTAAGCACAGAAAAGGAATTAACAATGAAACGCAAGAGTAAAAAGCCCAACTAAAGCAAACACTGATCACAATAGCTGTTTCTATCACCCTGTTTTTATGTGCATTTTGAAGTATCGCATCAGAAACGAGTGATAGAAACTCCACATTTCGAATAAAAATCCCTGAATTTATACCCCTTAGTTTTTATGCTCGCTTGAGGTGATTTTTGACTTGTGCAAAAAAGGTTTAATGCAAATAATGGGAGATGGAAACGCATTTGCTGAATAAATTCCTCCATACGCATCAAAAAAGTCACGTTACTTTGCACTATGGGATGGCAAAACCTGTCTAACCACTGGACCAATCTCTTTCCACAGCATCTGAAATTTTATTATGGTCATTCTGAAATACCTGAGCAAAGTTTGTCGTCAAAGCATTTCTGTATAATTGCCTCCCAGAACTGTCTTACACGACTGCTACGAGGAATATACTGTAACCAGTCAATGTGAATTTATCTGAGAATATTCTTAAATAAGGAAATCTATTCAGTGATTGGTCCATGTGTATTAGGTCATCCAAAATCCCATTTTCAATGTCCAATGGGAAGCTTCCCGATTAAATCTTTATTAAAACGTTAGAGGATAATGTTCTAACAATGTTACCAATAAACACTTGTAGAATGTTTTTAGAGAATGTTATCCTACCTTTTAGGAGAATATTCTGGGAACTAAAATGAAACTTGCACCTGAAAACATTACCAGGACATAGCATAATGTTCTTGGAACATTCGTAGAACAAAACATTTGTAGTGTGGCACTTGTTATACTGAGAGACTAAAGAGTGTTTCATTGTTTTATACAGGTTGAGATATTGTGGTGTCACAGATGAAGGTTGTGTTGCTCTGGCTTCAGCTCTGAGATCAAACGCCTCACACCTGAGACAACTGGATCTGTCTGGGAATAAACTAGGAGACTCAGGACTGAAGCTGCTCTCTGATGGACTGATAGATCCTCACTGTAAACTTGAGATACTGAGGTGAGGTTTTACAAGACATAGCATTTATAGACTGTTGTTCACATTTTCAGAATTTCAGTCATTCTGAGTAAGTATCAATTTGGAATAGTATGGAGGCAAATTTAATCAGTAACATTTAATACATTACATGACATTAATCTGTTGATTTAACTGATTGTACATATGAGCTGTTCCAAAGTAAGATAGATTAAGTGTGTGTGAATACTTGAGTTGTTTGTTGTAGGCTGTAAGGATCTTTGAAATAACTGAAATAATACTTTGGTGACGTGATATGGAGCTGTAATGTGTTTGCCAGACCTGGAACTACTTCATAACTGTGTGTTTACTGGAGAACAACTGCACAGCACCTTAGAATGTTCATCAACCAATCAGAATCAAGTATTCAGCAGCCCTGTGTTATAACACAAAACAACATACAAATTGATACAAAACCTGATCAGGTTTTATTTTGAAATAATGACCGAACTCGCTCACTGTACATTGTGCCTTTCTTATTCATTTAGCGTTGAATTACAGTGTGGAAATGTGGCACATGAGAGACTAAAGAGTGTGTCATTGTTCTATACAGGTTGATATATTATGGTGTAACAGGTGCAGGTTGTGCTGCTCTGGCTTCAGCTCTGAGATCAAACCCTTCACACCTCAGAGAACTGGATCTGTCTGGGAATAATCTAGGAGTCTCAGGACTGAAGCTGCTCTCTGATGGACTGATAGATCCTCACTGTAAACTGGAGGTACTGAGGTGAGATTATACATAAAATAGCATTTATAGACTGTTGTTCACATTTTCAGAATTGTAGTCATTCTAAGTAAGTATCAAACTAGAATAAAATGTGACCCTGGACCACAAAACCAATCGTAAGGGTCAATTTTTCAAAATTGAGCTTTATACATCATGTGAAAGCTGAATAAACAAGCTTTCCATTGATGTATGGTTTGTTAGGATAGGACAATATTTGGTTGAGATACAACTATTTGAATATATGTAATCTGAGGGTGCAAAAAAATCAAAATATTGAGAAAATTGTCTTTAAAGTTGTCCAAATGAAGCTCTTACTAATGCATATTACTAATCAAAAATAAAGTTTTGATATATTTATAGTAGGAATTTTACTAAATATCTTCATGAAACATGATCTTTACTTAATTTCCTATTGATTTTTGCCATCAAAGAAAAATAAATAATTTTGACCCATACAATGTGTTTTTGCCTGTTGCTACAAATATACCCCAGCAACTTAAGACTGGTTTTGTGGTCCAGGGTCACAAATAGAAGCAAATTTAATCAGTAACATTTACTACATTACATGACATTAATCTGTTGATTCAGCTGTAAAATAATTGTACACTGTAAAAAAAATAAAATAAAATAATTTTAGAGAGAAAATGCAATATAATTACATTGTTTCAGAGGCCTAAAATTCCATAAAAAAGGCTTAAATTCATACCATCATTGACTTAATTTATGTCATATAAAAATTCTTATTGAGAATTAGCAAAGGTTTAGATGATGCTTTACTGAAAATTATATTGTCATCATTAATGCGGTTAATGTTTGCTTTAGTTGGGTAGTTGGCCCTTAATATTTTCACATTTGTTTTTCTTTTGATGGATGTTTTTGAAACACTGCTTTATAAACACTCTTAAAACAGATACATTAAAAACAACACAACCTGTGTTATATCTTAATACATCTGTGTGTCTGGTTAAGAATAACATTTTGTGTTCATTTTAACTCAACCAGTGTGTTATTCTTCTTAACACAGGTTGATATTCTTGAAATATTTAACACACTAATGTGTCATAAATCACACAATTTGTGTCACAGATGTGCTATTCTTATACTAAAATAGTGACAATCAAAAAAATTATGCAGAAATGTATGCAGGGTATCAACATGGTACAAAACTCATTCACGATTCACAGCATGCATTGGAGTTGTTCTGTTTGTCTGAATTAGTTTAATGATTATCACCATTGCTGAGGTTTGTATGTTGATGTCTAAATATTTCTGTCAATTTTGCCACAGCTTGTTTTGCTTTTGGGAAACAGAACATTCACATCAGTAATGAAAGGTCAATTTTAATATTATTTAGCAATTTTTCTCAACAATATTAAAACATAATACCCATCACAAAAAGTAATCTACTCCAACTTAATTTTAAAAAATGTTTTTATTTTTTAAAGCCTAAGTGTTTATATTAAAAGATTGTTGTAAGCACAGAAAAAGAATTAACAATGAAATGCAAGAGTAAAAAGGCCAACTAAAGCAAACACTGATCACAATAGCTGTTTCCATCACCCTGTTTTTATGTGCATTTTGAAGTAGCGCATCAGAAACGAGTGATAGAAACGCCACATTTCGAATAAAAATGCCTGAATTTTTACCCCTTAATTTTTACGCTCGCTTGAGGTGATTTTTGACTTGTGCAAAAAAGGTTTAATGCAAATAATGGGAGATGGAAACACATTTGTTGAATAAATTCCTCAATACGCATCAAAAAAGTCACATTACTTTGCACTATGGGATGGTAAAACCCGTCTAACCACTGGACCAATCTCTTTCCACAGCATCTGAAATTTTATTATGGTCATTCTGAAATACCTGAGCAAAGTTTGTCGTCAAAGCATTGCTGTATAATTGCCTTCCAGAACTGTCTTACACGACTGCTATGAGGAATATACTGTAACCAGTCAATGTGAATTTATCTGAGAATATTCTTAAATAAGGAAATCTATTCAGTGATTGGTCCATGTGTATTTGGTCATCCAAAATCCCGTTTCCAATGTCCAATGGGAAACTTCCCGATTAAATCTTTATTAGAACGTTAGAGGATAATGTTCTAACAATGTTACCAATAAACATTTATAGAATGTTTTTAGAGAATGTTATCCTACCTTTTAGAAGAATATTCTGGGAACTAAAATAAAACTTGCCACTGAAAACATTACCAGAACATAGCATAATGTTCTCAGAACATTCGTAGAACAAAACATTTCCAGTGTGGCACTTGTTCTACTGAGAGACTAAAGAGTGTGTCATTGTTCTATACAGGGTGAGTAGTTGTGGTGTCACAGATGAAGGTTGTATTGCTCTGGCTTCAGCTCTGAGATCAAACCCCTCACACCTCAGAGAACTGGATCTGTCTGGGAATAAACTAGGAGACTCAGGACTGAAGCTGCTCTCTGATGGACTGATAGATCCTCACTGTAAACTTGAGATACTGAGGTGAGGTTTTACAAGACATAGCATTTATAGACTGTTGTTCACATTTTCAGAATTTCAGTCATTCTGAGTAAGTATCAAATTGGAATAGTATGGAGGCAAATTTAATCAGTAACATTTAATACATTACATGACATTAATCTGTTGATTTAACTGACTGTACATATGAGCTGTTCCAAAGTAAGATAGATTAAGTGTGTGTGAATACTTGAGTTGTTTGTTGTAGGCTGTAAGGATCTTTGAAATAACTGAAATAATACTTTGGTGAAGTGATATGGAGCTGTAATGTGTTTGCCAGACCTGGAACTACTTCATAACTGTGTGTTTACTGGAGAACAACTGCACAGCACCTTAGAATGTTCATCAACCAATCAGAATCAAGTATTCAGCAGCCCTGTGTTATAACACAAAATAACATAAAAATTGATACAAAACCTGATCAGGTTTTATTTTGAAATAATGACCGAACTCGCTTACTGTACATTATGCCTTTCTTATTCATTTAGCACTGAATTACAGTGTGGAAATGTGGCACATGAGAGACTAAAGAGTGTGTCATTGTTCTATACAGGTTGAACAGTTGTGGTGTCACAGATGAAGGTTGTGCTGCTCTGGCTTCAGCTCTGAGATCAAACCCCTCACACCTCAGAGAACTGGATCTGTCTTGGAATAAACTAGGAGACTCAGGACTGAAGCTGCTCTCTGATGAACTGATAGATCCTCACTGTAAACTGGAGGTACTGAGGTGAGATTATACATGAAATAACATTTATAGACTGTTGTTTACATTTTCATAATTGTAGTCATTCTCAGTAAGTATCAAACTAGAATAAAATGTGACCCTGGACCACAAAACCAGTCATAAGGGTCAATTTTTCGAAATTGAGGACAATATTTGATTGAAATACAACTATTTGAATATATGTAATCTGAGGGTGCAAAAAAATCTAAATATTGAGAAAATTGTCTTTAAAGTTGTCCAAATTAAGCTCTTACTAATGCATATTACTAATCAAAAATTAAGTTTTAATATATTTATAGTTTGTAGAATGTAGAAAACATTTGTAGAATGTTTTTAGAGAATGTTATCCTACCTTTTAGAAGAATATTCTGGGAACTAAAATAAAACTTGCCACTGAAAACATTACCAGACCATAGCATAATGTTCTCAGAACATTCGTAGAACAAAACATTTCCAGTGTGGCACTTGTTCTACTGAGATACTAAAGAGTGTTTCATTGTTCTATACAGGGTGATCGGTTGTGGTGTCACAGATGAAGGTTGTGTTGCTCTGGCTTCAGCTCTGAGATCAAACCCCTCACATCTCAGAGAACTGGATCTGACTGGGAATAAACTAGGAGACTCAGGACTGAAGCTACTCTCTGATGGACTGATAGATCCTCACTGTAAACTGGAGATACTGAGGTGAGATTATACATGAAATAGCATTTATAGACTGTTGTTTACATTTTCATAATTGTAGTCATTCTCAGTAAGTATCAAACTAGAATAAAATGTGACCCTGGACCACAAAACCAGTCATAAGGGTCAATTTTTCGAAATTGAGCTTTATACATCATGTGGAAGCTGAATAAACAAGCTTTCCATTGATGTATGGTTTGTTAGGATAGGACAATATTTGTTGAGATACGACTATTTGAATAAATGTAATCTGAGGGTGCAAAAAAATCTAAATATTGAGAAAATTGTCTTTAAAGATGTCCAAATGAAGCTCTTACTAATGCATATTACTAATCAAAAATTAAGTTTTGATATATTTATAGTAGGAATTTTACTAAATATCTTCATGAAACATGATCTTTACTTTTACTACTTTTATGTGCATTTTGAAGTAATCGCATCAAAAAAAAAGAGTGATAGAAACTCATTTTGAATAAAAATCCCTGAATTTTTACCCCTTCGTTCGCTTGAGGTGATTTTTGACTTGTGCAAAAAAGGTTTAATGCAAATAATGGGAGATGGAAATGCATTTGCTGAATAAATTCCTCCATACGCATCAAAAAAGTCACGTGACTAAAGAGTGTTTCATTGTTTTATACAGGTTGAGATATTGTGGTGTCACAGATGAAGGTTGTATTGCTCTGGCTTCAGCTCTGAGATCAAACGCCTCACACCTGAGACAACTGGATCTGACTGGGAATAAACTAGGAGACTCAGGACTGAAGCTACTCTCTGATGAACTGATAAATCCTCACTGTAAACTGAAGATACTGAGGTGAGGTTTCACAAGACATAGCATTTATAGACTGTTGTTCACATTTTCAGAATTTCAGTCATTCTGAGTAAGTATGAAATTGGAATAGTATGGAGGCAAATTTAATCAGTAACATTTAATACATTACATGACATTAATCTGTTGATTTAACTGATACATATGATCTGTTCCAAAGTAAGATAGATTAAGTGTGTGTGAATACTTGAGTTTGTTGTTGTAGGTTGTAAGGATCTTTGAAATAACTGAAAATACTTTGGCGAAGTGATATGGAGCTGTAATGTGTTTGCCAGACCTGGAACTACTTCATAACTGTGTGTTTACTGGAGAACAACTGCACAGCACCTTAGAATGTTCATCAACCAATCAGAATCAAGTATTCAGCAGCCCTGTGGTATAACACAAAACAACATACAAATTGATACAAAACCTGTATTTTTTTTGCAATTGTAATTATTTCTACTGAACACACTTGTCTTAAAAGAGCAACAGAGTCATTATTCTCGGTGAAAGCGGTGAACACACTCACATAACCCAACATGAGTGATTAACTCCGTAACCACTACGTAATCATGTTTTCTTAAAGGAATACACCCATTACATCTCCCCTTTACAGTTTTTTTCTCTGAACAACATAAATATGCCATAAACATTACACAAGTCATTTTCAACATCAATAAACAAAACAAAAACAACTGATTTCCTAATTTTCTCATTGCTAATTCTAACCAAACTGAAGGACATTGTTACTAATCTCTATTAGTCTTCCACAAATTGAATCTGTCCACTGGTTTGCTTATTCTGCCGGCTCTAGTCATCAACAGCCCTGTTTGTGTCTTTGTGGGCTGAGACAAGTCGTAACTAAAAAAGTTTTAGGTCAAATTTAAGTGATTCAATTGGGAATCAAATCCAAAGGATTCGGAATCAACTTGATTAACTGATTCAAAGTTAGCAATTTACACTTTTATCAACTGTTCGTCCACCGAACGTTCAACTTAGGATATTTTACCAACTCTGGGTGTTTATATTATCCCCGTGGCCATTGGATTATAATATCACCAAAGATAGATTTACAAATAACCTGCCTGATTTATCTCAACTGCTCTGTGTACCCCTTAATACACAGGATCTAGACAAAATGACTAGCAATATGGGCACCATCTTCTCCAATACGTTAGAAGCTGTTGCCCCCATCAAATTGAAAAAAGTTAGAGAAAAACGTATTGCGCCATGGTACAACAGTAATACCCATTCCCTCAAGAAAGAAACTCGCAATCTTGAGCGCAAATGGAGAAAAATTAACTTGGAAGTTTTTAGAATTGCATGGAAAAATCCATGCAATCCATGTCCAGATACAGACAGGCTTTAAAAGCTGCTAGGGCCGAGCATATCCGCAAACTCATAGAAAATAACCAAAACAATCCAAGGTTTTTATTTAGCACAGTGGCTAGATTAACAAATAACCAGACACCACCTGATCTAAATATTCCTTTACAGTTTAATAGTAATGACTTTATGAATTTCTTCACTGATAAAATAGATAACATCAGAAATACAATAACCAATGTAGATTATACTGCGTCTAATATGTCAACTTCTTTCGTCACACCCAAAGAAAAACTGCAGTACTTTACCGCTATAGGACAGGAAGAGTTAAACTCATCACTGTGTCTAAACCAACAACATGCCTATTAGATCCCGTACCCACTAAATTACTGAAAGAATTGTTATCTGTGGCAGAAGAACCGCTTCTCAATATTATCAACTCATCGTTATCTTTAGGTCACGTCCCTAAACCATTCAAGCTGGTGGTTATTAAGCCTCTTATTAAGAAACCACAACTAGACCCTAGTGAACTGGCAAATTACAGACCCATTTCTAATCTTCCATTTATGTCTAAAATTTTAGAGAAAGTTGTATCTGCTCAACTGTGCTCATTCTTGCAAAAAAATATCTATGAAGAATTTCCCCATCACAGCACAGAAACTGCACTTGTTAAAATCACTAATGACTTGCTTCTTGCGTCAGACCAAAGCTGCATCTCATTGCTAGTTTTACTTGATCTTAGTGCTGCGTTCGACACTATAGATCATGACATACTAATAGATCGACTACAAAATTATGCAGGTATCCAAGAGCAGGCTTTAAGATGGTTTAGATCCTACCTGTCTGATCGCTACCACTTTGTTTATTTATAGAGGTGCTCCGATCAGGATTTTTGAGGCCGATCACCGATTGCCGATCACAGGAAGCTGTATCTGCCGATCCGATCACCGATACCGATCTTTTTAAAGCCTCCTATTAATCATGTAAAATTATTTATAGAGATACTCCAATCAGGATTTTTTGACACTTATTCAGGGCCTGGTGTTTTTGTTTTTGTTTTGTTTTGAGAGTTTTTTTTATTTGAGGGGTGGAGAGGAGACTTAAATATATATATATAGAAGATATATATTTATATTTTTAGAATTGTGCATTTATTGCACAATAGCTTGCACACATCACAAATCTATTTCCACAAACATATTTATCCATTATTTTGATTTCAGATCCAAACATTGTTATTGAAAATACCTTTTCAGCATGTTTACCGCAAACAATGCGCTGTCACTTTAATTCTGCGCGCGCGGCACAGACTCCGTGCCGAAACGATCTGTACACTGCTGCAGATACACCGCTCCTGGAACGCACTACTAGACTGCAACCGTGTGCAGCTTGAAAGCTTTAATCCGTTAGCATGAGAACGGAAAAAATACGCACTGCAAACGGAGGTATGTGAACATGGCGTTATGTGTTTACACTTCAAATGTGCATGAGCACCCAGTCTCCAGGAGAGCGCGCGAGCGCTGAATGGTTAAACACTGGAAAGAATTAAAAAGAAAAGCAGTTTACAAACTTTAGCGATGATGCTACACTGATTATATTGTGCAAGTAACAATTCCTTTGCCAACTGTGCAACCATGTGGTGATTGGAAGCCATTTGCGCACTTTTGTGTAAAAGAGAGAGAGCGCGCGGTCATTCACTCGCCCTGTTTGTGAAATTACAGCTCACGTAATTTTTCAAATTACTTTATAAGTTATCAGCATTACAAATTGTTTTACCCGCGCCGAAAAGTGCCTGACACGGTGCCGTTGCATGTCGTACCAAACCTTTCACGGCAGGCGCGTAATCAGTTTTAGATCGGTTTATGAGATAAACCTTTTTAGAGACCGCCGATCAAACATCCCCAAGCGATTATCGGCCGATAGTGATCGGTAGCCGATCAATTGGAGCACCCCTATTTATTTAAATGGGGAGTCATCTCAGTTATCACCAGTAAAGTATGGAGTGCCACAAGGATCTGTTCTAGGTCTATTTTCAACATACATGCTGCCCCTTGGTAATATTATTAGAAAACACAGGATTAGTTTCCATTGTTATGCTGATGATACTCAACTATATATCTCAACACGACCAGATGAAACTTCTGAATTACCGAAGTTAACAGAGTGTGTTAAAAATGTAAAAGATTGGATGACCAATAATTTTCTGCTATTAAATTCAGATAAGACAGAGATATTACTTATTGGACCTGAAAACAATACACAGAATCTTTTGACTTACAATTTACAACTAGACGGATGTACTGTTACTTCCATTACACTCAAAAGCCTGGGTGTTATATTAGACAGCAACTTGTCTTTTGAAAATCATATTTCTCATGTTACAAAAACAGCATTCTTCCATCTTAGAAAGACTGCCAAGCTGCGAAACATGTTACCTGTTTCTGATGCAGAAAAGCTAGTTCACGCATTCATGAGCTCTAGACTGGACTATTGTAATACACTACTAGGTGGTTGTCCTGCATCTTCAATAAACAAGCTACAGATAGTGCAAAATGCAGCTGCTAGAGTCCTTACCAGGTTAAGAAAATATGATCATATTACTCCAATTTTAAAGTCTCTGCACTGGCTACCTATTAGGTTCCGCATCAGCTACAAAATAGTACTTCTTACCTATAAGACACTTAACGGTTTAGCTCCTGCGTACCTAACTAGTCTTCTACCATGCTACAATCCATCACGCTCCCTAAGGTCACAAAACTCTGGACTGTTGGTAGTACCTAGGATAGCAAAGTCCACTAAAGGAGGTAGAGTTTTTTCACATTTGGCACCCAAACTCTGGAACAGCCTTCCTGATAACGTTCGGGGTTCAGACACACTCTCTGTTTAAATCTAGATCAAAGACACATCTTTTTAGCCAAGCATTCAAATAATGCATTTCATAAACTTTTCCTGCAGTTATATCTGATCAAATGTTCATTATTAATCTTTTAGCTCTGGTTGAACAAATCTTTCTTTTCTTAGTTTGAACAGCAGCTACACTAATTATGTTCCTATTTGTTGTCTGTTTTTGCCATGGGATTGACATCCCGTGGTAACTAGGAATTCACAAGCTCCGGTGTGGATCCAGAACACTTAAGAAGAGATGATGCCAACCCCACAGAGGACTTCAGATGATGCCAACCCTGAAACAACATACAGCACTACTGAATTCTGCTACTAATTTATAGTGTTCTTTGTCTGTTTGATTACGTCATTAATCGATCTTGACCACACATCTCTGCCATATGTACATCAAGCTACTACTACATATATTGTAAAAATGTCAATTTGGTGTAAAGCTGCTTTGCAACGATATGTATCGTGAAAAGCGCTATACAAATAAATTTGAATTGAATTGAATTGAATTAATATAAACAAAATATTTGTTTGTTATGAGCTAGGTAGCAAAATCTAGGGCACAGGCATTACCTTATGAACAGAAAAGCAAGACAATGTTCTTTTCAATGAAACAAGAATTTATTGAACTACTCTAAGATACATAAACTAAATTACTAACAATTACACACATATACACACACACACACACACACACACACATGCATACGGTTCAAGGAATGAAAATTTATGGAGTTTGAAGGGAATCCCAAAACTACTAGTATCTGCTACTAATTCTTAAATTGCAACCTGAGAAAACCATAAAAGCAGAGATTTATCTTTTTAGCTGCTTTTCTTTTTTTATCTTTTTAGTTCAGCAAGAGATTAAGGAGACCTTGTTTTACTTGCGTTCGGGTTTTCCTCTGTGGGCTCGTCTTAGCAGAGGGAATCGCGTCACCTCTGGTTGGTTGCCTGGTTCTTTGGATGACGTCTCTGGGAAGCCTTCTGTGGTGATTGGATAGTTGGAGAGGCTGGATGAAGATGGCTTGGAGAGATGATGCTCTCGGAGCTCAGGTGAGCGCTGGCGAGGGGTTTCTCTCGTGGCGAGCAGCTCACGCTGGTCACGCTGGTCACACCATCGGGGTGTTTCAAGCTACGTCCGCTGTTCGGTGTTTCGCGCAGTTTGGTCAGTTCAAGCTTCGGTTGACTGCCTGGTTACCGAGCGTGATTAGCTGGAAGTTCTTTGCAAGTCAGAGTTGCGGGTTGCAAGGACTTTGAGAACTTTGACTATCTGTAGAGTTCTGGATGGCACAGTCGCGTTGTGATCAAGCTGGGAGCGCTGATGAGAGCGAGCTGAAGAGGAAAGGCGAATGCAACAGGCAAAAGGCACTGGGTTGTGCTGGACATTTGAATTTAACCGGGCCGACGAAGTCCGTCCCATGAAGTTGCGTTCCAATCATTTGGGTTGCAAGGCAGGGCTCCGCCCCATACGCCTGAGCTTTTATCTAATACCAAACATTGGGCATCTTGCTTACACACTAATAACTTTGTCTACCTAACTGGTTATACACACATTGGTTAGCTGCGTAGGCTACAATAAACACACCAAGCATATAAGAGACATAGACAACATATAATTATGGGTTATTTGCGCTACTAGTAGCAGAGATAAATGATTGTCTTTAGGATTGTTTGTATAAGTTTGTGTATTCTTTGTTGGAGGGGAAGAACATGTGGCGTATCTGAGAGGGGAAGAAAGGAATGCTGAGTGTCACGTTGTAGTGACCCGCGTACCCTGCGGGTGGGACGTGTCAATGTAAATCTGTCTTTCATGTTTGTCCAATTATCAATTTATGCATAGCTTGTTACCAGTTGCCCTGGCCATCTGTTTTGAGATAGCCTCAGAAGAGAGGGGGAGATTCCTCTTATCACAATTTTATTGTTTTTTGGTACTCGTGATGGGTCTGGCTGATCGCTCTCTTCCTGTGTCTCTTCCTATATCAGCAGACCGGTCAAGGAGCACCATTAACCATGTGGTTTGCACGGGGGTGTTTTGTCCCCTGGGGAGATAACGCAGGATTGATCCAGACAAGGAGGTGTTATTGTAGGGATCAGAAGATTCTAATAGTCTCTTGAGAGTCTGTAGGGATGGCTATAAATGAAGTTTATTGTTCATGCTGGTTGGAGGGAGCAGCTTTAGATTCTCCTGGAATGTCGTGATGCTGTTTCTCTTTTGGCGACTTGTTCGATAGAGGCCTTACACGATGAAACCCAACGGGACCCGGCAGGTTCGGTCGGGCTGAGGCTTAATTTATATCATTTTACACGGGTTCGGGCTTGCGCTCCGGCTTGCCCGGTAAATTAGCGGTCATGTGATGCGTTTCAATTAGCGTGAGAAAGATGCGAAAATGGATGCTGAGGAGGTGAAACGGAGGCTTGCCTCTGGTGATTACATTTTGGCAAAATTAGCCAGTTAAGTACTATGCATCCCGGCCAGTCGCAGCAGCAGTAAAAGGGTGTTCAGTGCTGCTGGACGCACCGTCAGTGAGCGCAGGACCGCGCTGAAAGTATCTTAATTTCGTTATTGCCAAAAACCCATCTGGCCAGGTCTCCAGGAAAAATTTAGAACTTATCTTAATTTAATTTGTTAAGAAAGAGTCTTTTTTATTGGCGCGTTGGCCTATTTATAGGCTAAGTGTACGCCTATTTAGAGTGCTAAGATGTTATGATGTTACAGAGGACTTATTATATTTCTTTGTTCCAACTTCCAAGTGGCCTATAGTCTATGTTAGTCATTAATAAATTATGTTAAAACATGTATAAATGACTCATTCTTGACAAAAGGCAAAAGAGCTGTGTGCTTGCGCACATTTGAATAATGTCGGGCTCGGGTCCTGTCGGGCCTAACTTTTAAGGCCCGATTACAGCTCTACAACATACTATTCCTATTTCACTTTACTCTTTTTTAAGGCAATGGGTTTGCATGCTTTTTTTTAAGTAAGCCCAACTAATTAGATTTTACAGTGCAGGGAGTCTTGCTTTAATTGTTTTTTTTTTTATTATTGTTTTATTATTATTATTATTATAACTATTATTTTATTATGCAAGTAAAAATTGTGACAGTGTTTACATGTGCCAAATACAGAATCTGTTGGACCAAATGTATAAGAAAAAAACATAGGCTAAATAAAGAATAAAGAATTTGCATGTGCCAAATTTAGAATCACTTGGACAAACAAACATATACTGATAGCCAACATTACAAGTCCATTCTGATTAGCCCCTGTATTTGCATTCATGTGTCTGTGAGCATGTGCATTGTAAAAGTCATGCAAAGTCATGAACTGATAAGGAGAGTAAATATTTAACTGAACTGTTTTAATATGTTTTTGCACAAGAGAGATCTGTTAGTTTCATGTGGGTAACCATTGTGCTGGAGAGTAGAGATATTTAAGATATTTTTGATGAAATCCAAGAGGTCACTGACCCTCCCATAGACATCAAGGGTACTACCATGTTTAAGGCAAAGAAAAGTACCAAAATGATCAACAAAACAGTCCGCATGACATCAGTGGTTCAATTGTACAAAGCTACAAGAATACTTTTTTGTGCAAAGAATTCAAAAATATTGACTTTATTCCACATTTTCGCCTCCACTGCATTACTTGTGGATCACGAGAGCACCCCAACGTATGCGTGTGGTGGCGCTGACCAGGATTAATAGATTTAAATAGCTTTCATACATAGCTAACAGCAAACTGCAAGGAGTCAAAGTCATGTTTTTAATTACTTCACTATTGCACATTTAGTGTTTGCAGTTTTATATTAAGAATTATTCCTTCTCAGTGGACTCTAATAAGTTCACAGTATTAACACCACATGAATACTAGTGTTTAAGCAGTTTGAAGCAATCAGAGCTGAGTTCATTTTCATGGTAGTATTACGGTAACATCCTGTAAAAATGGAGAGCTGTAATTTTATTGTTGCCAGTAAATTACTGTTATTTTTTACAGTGCAAAATGCTGCAGCATATTTGCATGAAAGACACTGGGAAACAGCACACCATCTACAGTGAGCCAAATATCTCTACACTCATAGGATCTGTATTACCTTTTAGTTTACTTGTGAGAATGAGTCCATTGTACCAGCCGCACAATTCAAATGATACCAAACATGACTGTGAATATCACTTGTATTCATGTCGAACATTATATTATACTATTGACCATTCTGAGTGAACTGAATGAAGGGAAGGATGGGTGAGGAGAAGAAAGGGCATGAGAAGGAACCAATGCATAAGTGAGAGAGATGTTTTCCCGCATTTTCTCTCAGTGAGAGATGGAAACAGATGTCTGTATCTGAATACACTTTGTGTGTATTGTCCATTCTTAAAAGATTAAAGTGTCTGAGGTTCTGTAATTCTTGCATAATGCAAGTTACTTTTTTCCCCATTGACTGACTGGCAGCTCTCCTGTCCCCATGTTGAGAGAAATAGGGAGTAAGTGCAATGGCGAACTATGAAGAATATGACGCAAACCTGCAAAAATTAAATAAGTTAAACACAAATATTTCACTAATTGATTGTAAACATAAGTAAATGCAAATGAATACAATTTAAAGGGAAAGTGTCACTTAACTTGATGTGTTGTGCAATGTATCAAATATATTTGTATCAGATTTTCCACAATAGACCTCATTTTTGCAGCAAAGGTGTGATATAGGAACTGTTTGGCTTTGTTACTGTAATTAAAAACATTTCAATACAATAAAAGTTGACTTTTAAAACCAATATGACTTGATCTGTGTACTTTACATTTTATTAGATTATGTAAATGGGCACTGGAAGTATAGGGTACAGTAGGGCTAAAGGCACCTCAGGGTAAAAGGCGCCTTTGATATTATTTTCCTCTAAACCACTAGATGGCAGAAAAATGTGGCGTAGCACCTTCCAAAACGTCCGCTTTCCAAGATACACATGCAATCTTTGACACAATCGCTGGCAGCAGCGCCAAGTTGATATTCTGCTTGCTTGATCTAATATTTGGTGTTTTTAAAAATGTTGCAAATTTAAGTAGCAAATCAAAATCGCTAAAAACAATTATATATCTTAAAACAAAGGTCTTCTTAATGATTTTCAGTTTTGTTTAAGGGTGTGTTCACATTTGTCATGGTTGGTTTGATTAAAAACGAACCCTGGTGCGTAGTGTTGGGTTAGAGTCCACCTAAGTCCAGTCCGAGTCGAGTTTGAGTCTTTTACCAATCGAGTCCGAGACGAGTCCGAGTCCAAAATGGGCCGAATCGGACTCAAGTCCGAGTCCCAAAGGGCCGAGTCCGAGTCGAGTCCGTCCGAGTTCAAGGAAACACTACTGTTTGTCAGTATCTTAACATTGTTTTAAACCAGGGGTGCCCAAACTCGGTCCTGGAGGGAGGTGTCCTACAGATTTTAGCTCCAGCCCCAATTAAACACACCTGAACCAGCTAATCAAGCTTATACTAGGCATACTAGAAACCTCCTGGCAGGTGTTTTGAGGCAAGTTGGAGCTAAACCAAGGACCAGGACCGAGTTTGGGCACCCCTGTTTTTAACCTTTACAACTAGTCAGTTGTAATGTCAGTTGAAATGTAAGAAAAGCAAACCTCTAGTGGATCTTGCCATTTTGATTTTTGATTTCACAACATCTCATAAGTGTCCATGCTCTGCTTAGCAAACTTAAAGTCATGCAACAGAAGTTATGGCTGATCTATGTAATGTGACATATTTTAGAGTGAAACAGGTTTTAGAATGTGAAAAATTATAGGCCAGGACTTGACTTTATTCATCGATGTAGTAAATGTATCTTGGTGAATGGGACCTTAAGAGCAGAAGATACACCTCTTTTATTTCTGATTGTGGCTGTGTGTGTTTTGGGTTGTATATGACTTTTTTTCTTGAATGAAAATGAGGTTGTGAGGGATAAACCTAGTCTTTACAATGGCACACACTGTGTATAAAGCCCTACCCATACTTTCCATAAGTCACAGCAAACTCACACCTGTTTTATTTTTGAATGCATTTATAGTTACATTAATTACAATAAATTACATTATATAAGAAATAATTGATGATGGGCCATTTAATTATTAGAAAATCATGCACACCCACGATGGTTTTGGACCCATAAAAACTGTTGCTGCAAAGATGTTAGAAAAATTATTTTTCTTTCAAGCTAGAAACTGCCACCATGTTTAAATAATAATAATTTCAATACAGAAAAAAATAATCAACCAATGTAAGTAAAACATTCTCGAGCTCAAGGCAAGTAAACACTCCAAGTATTACTTACAAGCAAAAGTATTAATACATATATTAATCAAAAATACAAATGAAATAATATTTTTTAAAATAGAATCTTTTTTTTAAAATAGAATTGTAGTTGTTTTTTTGTTTTTTATGTAGGTCTATCTAAAGGCTATTACAGAAATAGACTACAGACATTTCATGAAGTAATGTTAAAATAAAACACTGCAATTAAAGATAATTCTTATTACAGTTAATAAATGATTCAGTCAAGAACAGTGAGTGATTTTCTCTTTTTCTTTTGTTGTTTGATTGATATTTATGACGCGGTCGGCTTAAGATCTGACGCACAGATCAAATATTTTGACGCATCAGTATTTCTCCCAGCTGTTCAGGTTTACTTAAGACAAAACCGACTTCATTTACATGAATAGTCTCCGATACGAGCATGTGTGTAGTAATAACAGAACCTATTAAAAGCGAAAGTGAACTCTGTATTCGCACACTGACTGAGAGGCGCGTTCTGTGATCGCGCTTTGAGTGTGTGCGCACTAGTGATGCGCGGATGGCGGTTATATCCGCGGGTCGGGTGGGTCGGGTAATTAAAAAATGCATTCTGATTATTTGCGGGTGGATGAGATGAATCAATAATGAGGCAAATATTAACTACATTTTCTAAAATATGAACCTGTTCTAAATACTTTTTTGCAGGCAAACGATTTCATTTTTGTGTGTGTGTGTGTGTGTGTGTCTGTTTATGTGTTCACCTGTTCGAGAAGTTGTGACAGCAAAAAAGACATTTCAGATCAAGTTTGAAGGGAGTTACGCCTGTGTTAATGCTATTGAGTAGGGTAATATTTAGTGGTGTAGTGCAGTACCTGCGGATACCCATTTTTAATCCGTCGGCTTTGCGTATACCCACTTCTAAATCCCCTCTGATGCGCATCATTCAGTAGTGTCCTGCATTAGCCAAAATCATGACAGGCCACCATTTCTAATTCAATCGTATGTGAATAAATGCAAATATGAAATATGTTTGACGATTGCGCCTGACATGCGCCCGCGCACGCTCCGTCCGCACCAGCACCAGATTTGCCGACTAGTAAAATTAACAATTATTATTGATTACTAATTTGAATCAGTACATTATAACGAAAACAATACCTTAAAAATGAAAATAATTAGATTTTTATGATCTGAAATTTCTTAAACTGGGTGAACCCCTGAAATCTTTTGTCCAAGGATCCAGTAGACGTTCAAACACCCAATTGATTTCATCAGGGATTGCGGAGAGTCACGTCCAGATGTCAGTTAACGTTATTCTTTTTAGCGTGGCTTTGGCTTAAAAGCACGAACGATTAAGCTTATGAAAGTGTGCAGCGATGTGCAGATTGTTTTGATATGTATTTATGGAGCAGACACGACAGACATGTTCTAGGTTTTCAACCAACCACTTGTTTGTTTTATT
Organism: Labeo catla; assembly: GCA_012976165.1. Taxonomy (NCBI): domain Eukaryota; kingdom Metazoa; phylum Chordata; class Actinopteri; order Cypriniformes; family Cyprinidae; genus Labeo; species Labeo catla. The sequence goes on along the minus strand of VONZ01001012.1, from coordinate 135,985 downwards.
GCGCCACCCTGTGGCTTCCACATGAACTGCATCATAATCAATATGAATTATTTACATATCATGACATCCCCCTTTTTTTTTTTTAACACTTCACTCTATAAAGTCCACGACCTGAAAATGACAACAACAACAAAAAGAAAATTCTGCTTGACATCACATAACATTTTTCTTGCTTATAAACATGTTTTTTACATTTCTTTTTCAAAAAATAAATAAATAAATGTTTTCTTCTTTTTTTTTCTTTTAACCACTTCTGAATTGTCCCTTAAACTATTACACCTGAACAGACATCAGAAAGTTCACAGCTACTCTTCAACAAGCCTTCTTGGCTTGGTGACAATCCTTCCACTTGCCGTTTTGGTTGGGAGACTTGGAAGCTTTAGAGGACTAGCATTTCTTTGTTGTGTTTTGTTTTGAATGTCCATTTCACAAGGTTCACCTGCGTTGTCACACGAATGCATCAGAAACTTTCTGTTCCGTCTATACCTCTGCCCATCAGGCGTCTGTACAACATAGGATCTGGGCTGATCAGAAAGTCCAGTTACTTGAGCTGGATTCCATACGCCATCTTGCCATATTCTGACATTGTCGCCAATCTGAAGTTTCTGAAGCACCCTTGTTCCTTGATCAAAGTATTCTTTCTGTTTCTGTTGTCTTTCTTCAAACAACTGCTGCACTGTATCAGAGACCAAACAGGGTTTCAACATTTGTGACATTGTTGGAAGTCTCGTTCTCACGCGTCGACCCATCAACAACTGTCCAATGTCTTCTAGTGGTGTACTCCTAAGGTTCAGCAAACACAAATACGGATCCTTTCCATCTGCTTAAGCCTTTTTTAGCATGAGTTTAACAGTTTGTACTCCTCTTTCAGCCATTCCATTCGATTGAGCATGGTGGGGGCTTGATGTTTCATGAAAAAACTCCCACTCTTTTGCAAAAACTTGGAATTCACGAGAGCTAAATTGAGGTCCGTTATCTGAATTCACTGTCTCAGGAATTCCATGTCTAGCAAATTGTGACTTAAGATGGGTGATGACTGTTGCACTTCTTGTGTCTGACTTTAGCCATTCAACCTCAATGAACTTGGAATAGTAATCCACTAAGAGTAGATACTCCTGCTGGTCAAAGGTGAATAGGTCAACACCTATCTTTTGCCAGGGTCTTTCTGGAACACTGTGTGGATGTAACGGCTCTTTGGTTTGTCGTTTCTGATGAGTCCTGCACACGTCACAGCTGTTCACCATTTCTGTGATACTTTGTGACATTCCAGGCCAAAAGAGTACTTCTCTCGCTCTACATCTGCAGCTTTCAATGCCCAAGTGACTCTCATGAATTCGCTTAAGCATTTCAGCTCTCATTGCTGTTGGAACAATGAGTCGTTCTCCTTTGAATAGAACTTTATCCACTACAGAAATTTCCTCTCTGTAATTCCAATACATTTGTATTTCTCTTGCAGCTTGACTCTTTGTCTTCGCCATCCACTCAGGACTGTCTCTGTGAGTTTCATCAGAGTCTTATCATTCTTTGTTTCTTCTCTGAATTCTTCTAATTTCTCACTTGACACAGGCAAATTAGAGATCACCATGTGCACTTGAGCTTCTATGTATGTATCAAGTGAGCTGGTCACTGGTAAGAAAGCTCTGGACAATGCATCTGCAATATGCATCTCCTTTCCTGGCTTGTACTGTACATGCACTTGATATTTCTGCAGTCTCATTAATAGTCTCTGTATTCTAGCTGGAGCACTGCTTAACGGCTTTTTCATTATCACTTCAAGTGGCTTGTGATCTGACTCCACATTAATTTCCTTTCCATATACATACTGATGGAAGCGTTCTACCCCAAACACAATTGCCAACATTTCTTTTTCGATTTGCGCATAGCGCTGTTCTGTTTCAGTCAAGGCACGCGATACATATGCAATCGTTTTGTCCTCTTGCAGTAGGACTGCACCGAGTCCGTCTTTTGAAGCATCCACTGATAGTGTCACAGGAAGGTTTACGTCATAGTATCTAAGCAAAGGAGCTTCAGTGAGCATTGTTTTCAATTTGTCGAATGCATGCTGATGCTCATCTCTCCACTGCCATGCCACATCATCTCTGGTTAGTCCACGTAATGGTTCAGTGTGTTGTGACATGTTTGGAATATACTTTGCTAAGAACGTGACCATTCCCAGAAACCGCTCCACATCTTTTTTGCATTCAGGTGTTGGCATTCTCTTTACAGCCTCAATCTTGCTCTGATCAGGTTTCAATCCTTCTTTTGAAAAGACATGACCCAGGTATTTAATTTCCTCCAGGCCCACTTTGCATTTTTCTTTATTCAGCTTGAAGTTCTTGACTCTTGCTCTCTCCAGCACTTGTCTCAGTCTTTCATTATGCTGTTGTTTTGTCTCTCCCCAGATCAACAGGTCATAAATGTACGTCTCAACACCTTCAATTCCTTCAAACAGTTGTCCCACTGTCCTGTGAAACACTTCTGGTGCTGAATTAATTCCAAAAGCCAGACAAAGGAATCTGTAACGGCCAAAAGGAGTGTTGAACGTACAGAGGCGAGAGCTGGCTTCATCTAATTTGAGTTGCCAAAAACCTGAACTTGCGTCCAGCACTGTAAAGTACTTTCGACAGTCTACAGGTTATTTCCTCAACTGCTGGTAGCTGTTAGTGTTCCCTCATTACTACTGTATTAAGATCACGTGGATCTAAGCAGATTCTTAATTTTCCATTAGACTTTTCCACAATCACGATTGGGTTTACCCACTGTGTAGGCTCTTCGATTTTTGCTATTACTTTCATTTTTTCCATCCTGCTCAGCTCTGCTCTCAATTTTTCTCTTAGAGTGACAGGAATCTTTCTAGGTGGGTGTACTTTTGGTGTCACACTCTCATCAATGTGTTCCCCTTTAAGACAGCCTATGCCCCCCTATAACAGCCTATAACACATCAGCATACTCTTTGAAAATGTTTATTTGCTCACTTTTATTTAGTGCCATCACTCTCTTGATGAGCCCCATTTGTTCACATGCTTTAATTCCTAGTATCGGCTTGGCATCTGACCCTACAACAATAAATTCCAGGAAATAACTTTTCTTTTTGTATTTCACTGTCCAGTTGCACCTTTCTTTCACTGGTATTTTGTCTCCAGTGTATGTTGACAGTTTTACATTTGTTGGCTTAAGTATGTTCTTTTTGCCTGTTCTCTGCAGTAAACTGTAAGGAATTACATTGGCCTGCGCACCCGTATCAAGTTTGAATTTGACAGGTTTGCGCCCCAATTTTATTTCGACAGTCCATTCATCTGCTTGTGACTGTGTGTTTGCATGCACAGCTCCAACGAAAAGACTTGTTGGCTGATCCGTGTCTTCATCATCTACTGCGTGCACTTTCCGCGATCTACACATCCTAGCAAAGTGATTCATTTTCTTGCAATTTTTACATTGTTTGCCATACGCAGGGCACGCACGCAATGTATGCTCAGTTCCACATCGTTTGCAATCAAACGTACTTGCCTTGTCTTTACCACTGGCTTTCGTTTTATTTTGGTAGTCTTTTTTTCATGTCTGCTTGTGTTTCACGGCATCCACATGCTTGCTTTCACGTGCAGAGGCTTGTACATTGAGATCCTCCTCATGCATTTTCTTGATTTGCGCTTTAGTTGTTTCAACCTCTCTTAACAATATTTCTCTCATTATATCCGACGTGATTCCACAGACAACTCGATCTCTAATAAGGGATTCTTGCAATTGTCCGAATTCACATGATTTTGCCCTTAGTTTTAACTCGGTGAGATACTGGCTGAATGACATATCCCCTTGCACACACGTGAAAAACTTGTACCTCTCATAGGTTATGTTCTTTTTTGGGTTACAGTAGTTTTCAAACTTTTCCATGATTTTCGTCAGTTTATGCTTATCATCATCTTCTTCAAAAGTGAAGGTGTTGTACACTTCAACTGCCTCTTCGCCGGCTACATGAAGAAATAGTGAGGACTGCACCTTATCTGGCTTGCTAGCTCCTCCGATAGCTGTTAGGTACAGCTCAAACCTTTGTCGAAATCTTCTCCAGTTTTCTGACAGGTTCCCTTGCTGTAGATCAAGTCCAGCGGGTGGCTTAAGTCCTTCCATGTTTGCAATATTTTTGTTCGCCTTACTAATTTACTTCTGACACCATGTTTTGATATGTATTTATGGAGCAGACACGACAGACATGTTCTAGGTTTTCAACCAACCACTTGTTTGTTTTATTGCGCCACCCTGTGGCTTCCACATGAACTGCATCATAATCAATATGAATTATTTACATATCATGACAGCATTTAACTGTCAAGACAGCTATGAACTCCCCCTGCAAGCCTGCGCCTCGTTTATTAACATTATATAGCGGGACAAGTTATCACTTTTTTTTTACGTGAGAAATACAACCCAACAAACACAGTTACGTTGTGGCAACGTCGCTGCCACGTTCTATTTTTACTTTGGCAACGTTGCATTCTACGTCCTTGCGACATTGTAGCAACGTTGAAATGTAAGACGTGAAAAGGCTGTAGCAACGTTGTTGCGCGACATTCAGCAACTGCGAGACGACGTTCCGACAACATTTATTTTTATGCCAGATTATAAATCTGCGTCTTATGTTTTTATTTATTTTATTTGCATTTATTTTTTTTAAATGCTGTTTAATCATTAATTGTTCTTTTTAACATTAAACCTGCTATGAAACTTCAAAGAGGAAAAAATGCCATACAGGTTCATATAATCCAACTTTATTAAAACATTGCATACATGGAAAAAAGGCATTTGAGAACGTTTGCTGACAAACAAAAAGAAAAGCAGCAGCAGGTCACCGGCCGATGAGGCGGACTCCGGACTGGAGAATACAGCGGGCAGGGGAGCGCAGACGAGAGCGACTTGTCAAAACCAGACAGACAGTCCGGGGCCAGAGAATGATGTGCGGCAGGCACAGGTCTAAACAGAGAACAATAAAATAGCAAAAAATCAAAAGTCAAATACCAAGCCACTAATGTAGGACTCAAATAGGAGCTTGATACGACAGACTTTATCAGTCGGCTTTGCCTATACCTACTTATAAATGCGCATCATTCAGTAGTGTCCTGACAGTCCACCACATGAATAGCTACTTTAGTTGCTTGTGAATAAATGCAAATATTCCCTAAAATCAAACAGTAAAGACAGTGATGATGCTTCCTTTGAAGCGTTTAATGATTGAGCCTGCTGCGCCCGCGCCCGCTCCCGCTCCGTCCCCCTACTCCATTCTGCCTGTTAATACACGAGAGCATGTTAGGGGAGGCGCGCAGAGTGTAAAATAATCATTATTATTGATTACTAATATGAATCAGTACATTTATAGCTAAAACAATACCTTGAAAGTGAAAAGAAGCAGGTTTTTACGATCAGAAATTTCTTAAACCGGTGAACCTCTGTAAACTTTACCAGCGGTAAAGTTTTAAACTAACACTTTTGAAAGAGTTAACATTATTAACACCCTGACAGTGTTACTAACAAACTTTTAACATGTAAAATATTAACACCAGAATGGATGATGAAAATACCAAAGTTGGATTAACTGGTCAACAGCAACAATGTTCAGGTGGAAAAAAAACACAAAACAATGCACATTTACATTTATTTACAAAATGAAACATATAATTTTCCCTGCAACAAAATTTCTTCACATTCAGTGTTTTCAATACATGTAAAAACATGTTCTTACAACAATTAAAACACCATAATGTCAAGGCAAATCAATGCAAAGGCACAAAATACACATTATAATGTGGTGCATATTATGTACTCTTAATGTCATAAGGTTTATAATGACAACAACAGTCTTTGCTAATGGTGTTTGGACCTCCTTGAAGAGAGTATAGTCTCATTTTTTGTTTTCAGCATGACAAGATGCGTTTCTCTGCAGTTTTCAGCCAAGCAAGATATACATTCTCACTTGCAGCATCACAAAAGTGCTCCTGTAAAATTGAAAAATAAAACAAAACATAAAAAACAGGATAAGTTCACATCCATTTATCAGGTGAAATGTCAGAGACAAGTGTCAAATAGTCAAGTCACCATTATATATAATGTTTTTTACAATGTAGAGTCTCAAAGCAGCTTTACAGTATTAAAAGGTTACTCCACTCCAAAATGAAAATTGTCATTATTCACACAAAGAAATAAAAAAATAACTTTATTCAAAAATTTGTCTCCTCTGCATCACCCTATAGCGCCATTTTAGAATGTTTTACCTGAACACAAATGGCGTATGCTGTTTTGTGTCATCTGTGCCACACAGATACGTCTTCTATATTTATTTACACTTTGATTTGAACAATACTCTGTTTGCATTCAGGTGATACTGATGCAGAGGAGACTAATTATTTTTGTTTTCTTTGCATACAAAAAGTATGTTCCCGTAGCTTTGTAAGACATGTCACATGGATTATTTTATGGATCTCCTTGCCACATTTCTGGATGTTGATTGTGTTAATTACATTACTGTATATATGGGAGGGTCAGAAAGCTGTCAGAATGCATCAAAAATATCTTAATTTGTGTTCTGAAGATGAACTAAGCTTTTACAGGTTTGGAACAACATGGGGGTAAGTGATTAATGACAAAATTTTCATTCTGGGGTGGAGTAACCCTTTAAACAGGGAAATAGTGTGTTGAAATAGTTCTGTTTTCCTCTGGCCAGATGAAATTTTAAATCTACCTTGCAACAAAGTTTGTGCAGAGAACTCATCTGGTTCCTGTGGTCTTGTCCGGATCGCCATCTAGGTGACAAGGTCTTCAGATGGGATCAGTCTCTGGCGCTCATCTATTTGTCCTGGTCTCCGCTGACATTCAGGGCTGTAGAGATCATCTCTAGGTGCTGATCCACCATCTGGGCTGGGTACGGACTATATCCGGGTACCTGCAGTGACCATTTGACCTGGATACAGTCTGGATCTGGGTGGCTACAGTGACCTCGAAATAAGAACCAAAAAGACTAACATTAATGTAGATGCCAATCTGACAGTTTAAATCTAGATAATACAATAGAATACAAAAAAAAAAAAAATAATAATTACTTTGAGTAAAAGCATTTAATTCACTGTAAATTTATGTACATATATATTGTCACTCTTACTGGAAAATTGGTCTTTTAACGTCAGCGACAAAGTCATAATTCCAAGTGCGTACTGATCTCTCTCTACATTGAAGTTGGACTCCTCCTACCAAAATGAATGCGCATAAATGGGACAGCACATAAATAAACGAGAGTGCAAACCCAAAGGAAACCAGATTCTTTCTTATTATTGTTTAAAAAAAAAAGCATCTTAAAATATGCAATTATGGCTTACCCATGTCTCTGTTATGTGTCCTAACAAAAATCTTCTCATCCCACTTAATATATTGGTGGATTCATACTCTTCAAGCACATCATCTCTTGAGCGAAAGAATAACAATCCATCTGAGAAAAGTTTAGGAGTGCACAACACATAAATGTTGCTATAACTCAATATGATCTTATGAAATACATATTTTAAATGAGATAAAACACTTACTTCTAGTGTTTTCCTGTTAAAAGTGACCTCCATCAGCATTACATAGCAAATCTGTGAGAAACATTTAGGCTCGTTTAGGTGCATAGCATACAAATATCTTAATAAAGATATGATCTTTATATAATACCTAATGTAAATGAAATAAAACCTTTACTTTCTGTGTTTTTCTTGATAAAACCAACTTTCCTAGGTACTCAACATCACAAGTTGAAGAAAATATCACTCTGAGAAAAAGTTTAGGAGTGCACAATTATTCACAATTAATCCTTAAATATTGCTATTAATGAGGTAAAACACTTACTACTGATGTTTACCTGGTAAAAGCGACCTCCGTACTCCACACTGCATAGCAATTCAAATCTGTGAGAAACGTTTAGGCTTGTTTAGGGCATACAGCATACAAATATCTTTGTAAAGTAATATTATCTTATAAAATACATGTAAATGAGATAAAACACTTACTTTCTCCTTTTTCCTTGATAAAAACAACTTTCCTGGCTGCTGCGCATTGCGAGTGAAAGAAAATATCGTTCTGAGAAAAAGTTTAGGCGTGCACAACACATAAATATCGCTATTAATCAATGTGTTGTATACTGTTAAACCCCTGATGTCACATGGATGTCACATTACCAATCTCCTTGCCATGTTTCTGGACGTTGATTGTGTTAATTACACACACACACACAAACATATATTATAAATTATGCATATACCCACTTCTTCAGGCACCACTACATCACTGCTTTTGCGTTGAGACATTTTAAAGTTATTTTAAACATCTATCAAATCTTAGGTAAAGTTTGTATCAGTTCTTTTTTTTTTTTTTCATTTTTTTAGGTCCTTATTATAATAGGATAGTACAGATATGAAAGAAAAAGATGTGAATGAAATGTGTAGGGTGACAGGTTTGAGCTCAAGTATATGAATACTTACTTAAAATTGGGAGAAGAGGTCCAATGAACCATCTTGTAAATGTGGGGTAACTGATCACTGGAAAATTAAATGTCAAACTTAGTATCATGCCAATACCAGCTGTACAGAACATTAAAGCAATATTAAAAATCTCACACTTGGTTTTTAGTTTGGATTAATCTAGTATATATGAAAAGGACCTAATATAAATAAATAAATAAATAAATAAATGTGTTCCTTTAACAATGATTATTCTATATTTAATTTATACAGTGAAAAAAAATGCAAATTTATTTGATTATTTAATTTCTGTACCTACAAACCTAAAGCAGTGTTTAATACGTTTTTGTAATAATTAATGTGATTAATTTTATAATAATTAATAGTGTTCTAATAGATAAATATATAGATGTTCTATATATACTATCTATCTACCTGTCTATCTGCTAAATTGACGCCTAATATCAGTATGAAACGCGATAAGATCTGATTATTGGTTAATGAATTTTAATCACGTTGTCTGCTTTGGCTCAAACTCATTTGCTGAAATCAGAACGTGAACGCAGTCAGTGAGCCTTAGTCAATGAAAACTAATTCATTTTAACTGGAAAAAAATGAACTATATACTGTGCCAATTTTAATCTCATTGTAAGACATTAGCGTGTGTGAGAGAAACGCGGAGCTTCATAGCTTCATTATGGCTTATAACTTTTGGCGTAATGTTAAGACACTTTATCATTTACATGACCTGAATATGTTTAACTCTTTTTCCTAAATATCAGCAACGTTATCTGAATACTGAAAGAAATATAGTTAGCATTACACCAAACCCGATCGCAAACACTCATTATGTGAATTGTCAGCTATTCTGTCCATTCAGTTTATTAGCAGAACAAATACATCTCACATTGGACGCGAAAATTGTAGGTTTCGTTTGGATATTTACATATTTATCTGAGAAAAACCAAAGCAATACTCACGTATCCTGGCTTGAAGAAGAATAACGGCCCAACGGTCTGCTCAATTGTAAAATGCGCTTCGGAACAGTGACGAGTACACGTCGTACAGTGGTTGTCCAGACAGCCTAAGCACAACCTTCAGCGATCCGTGGTTGAATGACAACATTGTGACAACGCAGTAACAACCTTAACAAGACAATGTAGAACCAACAACCATTTAGCCATGTTGTTACAACGTTGCTAAAAGGTTGGCTACGTTGTGGCAACGTTCTGTGTTTGTTGGGAAGGTGTGGCGTGAGAGCGTGTGAACTGGTTGAAATGCGTGTGTCTCACGTTGAAATGCGTGAGACTTGAGAGCCCTGCCTAAAGCACTTGTGTGACGGAAAATCCGTGAGGGAATTGCCTTTCGGTCAAATTGACGCGGTCGTCGTAGCAACCGAGGTGTGGCCTGCCGGACATCATCCAAACTTGATGTGTTTTCCAAGTGTAATCCAAATGTTAGCCAGAAGTCTAGTTTACCAATGTCAGCCATAGCTAAACCTGGTTCTAATGTGTTTGTTGTTATCTGGACCATATACATCAAAAGGAGCTGTGAACCAAGAAATAATTTCCCGCAAATTCTAAACTTATGGCAAAACATATATGGTAACAATCTGGCCCATATCTGTTCAGCCATGCCATATCTAAGCCATATGTGCCAGCTATTGACCACATTTGGCCCAAAAGTTCTTGCTATCTGGGCTGTTATGACTATTAGGTATGCTTGTAATGCTAATTTCTATAGAACTATTTTCCCTAATTTCTTTCTTTAATATTTCTCTTTCCGTAATGTACTATGACATAGCAGCTGTGTCCCAAACTGAAGTGCGTGGACTCCGAAGTGCGAATTTTAAGGGCGATTGCATCACAGCATCACGACGTAAGCTGTCCCAATTCAGAATGCACCCTCCGAAGTGCGCATTCAAAGGCCGAACCCAGCAAACACAACGTTATAAAAACGAATTTTTTTCACGTTGTAAAAAGGTTGTAATAACGTTTTTTTCCGACGTATTTAATACGACAAATGTCGGGTTTTTTAAACGTTATAAATACGTTTTTTCACAACGTTGCAAAAACGTTTTTAAAACGTTGGAAGGAGACGTTGTAAAAACGTTTTTGCAACGTTGTGAAAAAACGTATTCATAACGTACTTACCAAGTCCAAACTGGTACTTTAAATGCTGCCATTAAAATGTTTTCTTTACAGTGTTAAATCTGTCTATTGATCCGAAATGCACTTATTTACATTTCACCTTACCTTGTAGCATTGCTGACTTCGTCGGTTTTATAAGGCTAGGTTAACATATGTAGGCCTAATAATTTATACTACACAAAATTTATCACTCGTAGTATTTATTCACAAAGTATAAAAAAGTAATGTGATATGGGTAGTTCACAAAAATAAATAAATAAGCCAATAAACAAGACAAATGCATGAATATATACCAATAAAGCATAATGGTTTCAAATAAAGTACAACATATGAAAATTATGCAATGAAAAAAATGCATATTTTAACAGAAAAAAGCAATTATTTATTTGTAAAATGTATTCAATTTTAGCTAGTTACAAATTATTTTGTTGCAGTTATAATAATAATCACACTGCAATCTTATTACTCGTTTGCACTAAAACTAATGATTATATTGTTGTATATTTATTAGCACAAATTACAGGTATATGGCATCCAATTTAGAACTTGTTCAAATAATATATAATACATACAGTTTATAATGGCTATTGTTGTTCAATTAATAATATTTTATAATTCTGGAATAAAATAAGGTGGGTCACAGAATTCAGTACAACCCCAAAAAGAAGCAAGGTTGTAAAGAAGTGAATTATCTAAACCAGGGGTTTTCAGCTCTGACTTGAGAGATCCAGTGTGAATTGGCTTATAGGCACTGTAAAAAAAAATCCTGTAAAAAAACGGTAAAAAGACTGGCAGCAGGGATTCCAGAGATATTCTGTTAAATTACAGAAAATCACCATTTCTCAAAATTACAAGCAAAAACTGCAAAAATACAGAATAAACTTTATGGTCAAAACTCATTAAATTACAGTATATTACCATTGATAATATACAAAAATTATGTTAAATTACATAGAAAAACAATCAACTTTTAGGTTAATTGCCATAAATTTAAGGTTTTAATTAGTTATTTTATAGAACTGATCTGTCCATCTATAGTAACTTACTCTTAAAATACCTTTTTTTTCCATGTACAATAACTAAGAAATAATTTATAAAAACGGAGTAAACACATTTTTTAAAGGATTAATCCTTCTTTTTACAGAATAATTAAAAGGTATTTAGAAGTTATTTTATGTCTACCTGGAATCATTTTGTTAAAATACAGATATTATTAACTACAATAATCAAAAAATGTTGCATAAAAATGTTGTAAATTTGTAATACAAAGACAATGTCTGTAGATATACATTTTAATCATTCATTTTCCAGAAATATTACAGTTTAAAATGTTTGGACAGTAGAGAAAAGAGCACAGTACTCAGAAATACATAAAAACAACAGCAACATTTTCAGCCAATTTCTGTAAAATTAACAACATATTCTACAGTATTAGTAATTGTACAAAAGCATTGTATGTCAAGTTAAATTAATAATAAAATTATAGGAAACACATTTAGTACATAATTTAGAACATGCAAAAATACATAAATACAAGAGACAACTGCAGTATACCTGTATACATTTACAATGACATTTTATCCAAAGCAACATACAATATCCCACTTAGTCTAACACAGTAAACATAGCAGTTTTTTAATAAACAGAAAGTGTTAGTATTAAAGGGATAGTTTCTGTGTATATGACTTTCTTCTTTCAGACAATCACAATCAGAGTTATATCAATAAACACCCTGGCTCTTCCGGGCTTTATAATGACAGTAAATGGCTGCCATGAGTTTGAAGCTCAAAAGTGCATCCATCCTTCATAAACGTACTCTACATAGTTCCAGGGGGTTAATAAAGCCCTTCTGAAGCAAACCATATTTTACACTTTTTAAAGTAAAAAAAAACTTGCTTCCAGCAAAATGCAAGTTATGCTTAAGTTGACTCTATATGGCTGTTTGACCTGAATGTAACGGAAAAACAAACTACAGAACCCATAAGGCATTGCAACAAGTAGGAGGAGTTGGTAGCCAGAAGGAAATGGAGGAAATCAGGTTAATTTAGATGCAGGTGTGTGTGCATGTGGGTGAAGGCTTCTTTCCACTACACCAAGAGCCAAAGTTGAAGCAGGTTGAACCACCTAGAGTCGTTAGACGTTTAAAATGTGCTAGAATTTAGACAAGACTTGAGATGACTGTGTTTTAAAAGCTTTGTTTGCTGCACTGCGGAAGAGTGTTTCGACTACCAAGGTTCCAGCAAACTGCTCCTTTCCATAGCAGTGTTTGGGCTATACAAATGCTTAATCAACAGACAGTAAGCGCTGTTGTGAAGTATGATGCCGACCATGAACCAACGAGACTGAAGGTTTTCGTGTCACAAGACTTACGCCAGCTACACAGTGGACGAGTGTTCGGATGTTCGCGATGCCATTCGTTTATCAGCTGTGTTTGAACTGTGTGAGGTTGGAATGCTGTGATCGTGAGTGAGTTTCGTCTAGTCTCGGACAGGCCGCAAATATTCTGATTGTACGTTGGACTTCAGGTAGGCCTTGAACAGTTTATCCTCGCTCCTAATTGAAGCCTTAAATCACCACTGACTCTCTCGGAAAAGATGGGTTTAGCGGACTTTTATCCCATACTACACACAGCACATTCACACATCTACACAAGCCCACAAACATCAAACATCCTTCTCTTGAACCTTGTTTAAGAGCACAGGTTTTCAGGTGCATTGTGTTTGGTTTGCTTCCATTGTGGACTTGGACTGGGGGGGACTTGATACCTTCACAAGCATATTGTGTCTGAATATTGACAAACATTGTTTTGATCTCTAGTCATTTATCTTTGAAGACTTGTAAATTCTTCTGCCTGTTTTGAAAGATGATTGTGATCTAATGATTGCTCCTATGATGATTATGTCCTGAGATAATTTTTTTTTTGTTCTTGTAATTGGATTTGCACTTTGATATGCTTCGAATAAGCAAGATATAGGAAAAAAGAAACGAGTCCCCATTTTGAGTTAAATTAAAAAAGAACGTTTTTCAATTGTAAAAGTGAGCTTATTTTGTATTTGTATTGTTCTGTGAAGTGTGATTGGGGTTACGGGCCTATCTAGAATCACTACGTCACATGAACATTAGTTATTTTATTTTATAAGGTGTAAAATATGCTTTGCTTCAGAAGGCCTTTATTAATCCACCGGAGCCATGTTGAGTATGTTTATGATGGATGGATGCACTTTGAGCTTCAAACTCATAGCAGACATTCACTGCCAATTTAAAGCCTAAAAGAGCCAGGATTTTTATTGATATAACTCTGATTGTATTTGTCTGAAAGAAGAAACTCATGTACACATACAATGGATTGAGGGTGAGTAAATCATAGGCTCGTTTCGATTTTTGGGTGAACTATCCCTTTAATTGGTCAAGCGTTCATGAAAAACAAAAAAAAATAATTTTTTAGCCATTTCTTGAAAATGGGCAGAGTTAGGCATTTTATAACAACAGCATCAAACAGTCAAAGTAAAGGTCTGTGAAAGTGAATTTGTACCTCTTTGTGATGTGATGTGAATGGAGAGAAAATAAGAGCTTGGACAAGCAGTTCTGTTGCATGCCCCATAAGGGCAAATCTGCAGGATCGGGCCACTGCAATGTGGTCAATGAAGTTCATATGTGTCCACTGTAACACCAAGGTTGGGATGGCTGAAAACATGAGCAGTTCTGTCTTGGCAAGGTTGAGTTGATGGTCATTCAACATTCAGCAAGGCATTTCTGTTCAGGAGGCAGAGGTGCGAGCAGTAACCGTCAGAAAATCCAGCTGGAATGAAAGGGAGAGATGTGTGTCACTACAATAGCAGAAATATGAAAAGCCATGTTTCTGAATAACAGACCCAATTATTTTTAACTCTAGGCCCAAATGACATGTTTTAATTGTCCTAGTTAAACCAAAAATTAATGTAAACATGATGTGCAAAAATGTTTAAAATATCAATAACGATACTTTGATTTCAATACTAGTTCCTGAATTTTAAAGCCCTTGATGCCTTGCCACAGCCAGTGACCAGCACTATACTTCAAACAACAAGACATTTTTTGATACTCAATATTTTTGAGGCAATTTGGTGAGTGCCTAAAAAGTATCAAAAAATGATACCCAGCCCTACCCAAAGTTGAAAATGATCTTGTTTTACTCACCCCCATGCATTCCAAGATGTCTTCTGCAAATCACTTTTGGAGTCCAAGATCTGTTGAGGCATCTAAGTGGGTATACCAACATTCTGATTATTCACAAATGACAATGATTGTCAAACAATAAAATTCACAGACATCTTTTCATGCAGCCGTTTTACACTGATTTTAATTACACTGATGGTTAATTTATTCACCCCTTACCACATAGAAACTGAAAAAAAGTTCCACACCTGAATTGCCATGCTTATCTGCTGTAGATCTCCAGTCTTTCCACATGACCTGAAACAACAAAAAAATAATAATAATTTAATACTTTGTATTCACTCAGACATTACAGCCTATACTGAGACAATGATCTGGAAGCTGAGCAGGAAAGGTCAACAGTGATGTTTTGGTCCACCATGTGACATGTAAGCTCAATTTATAGAAAGTAAATTCATATTACTTACTTGACTTTCATAATCAACAATCCCATATGTAATGACAGTTTACTCAGCCTCAGGCCTCAAGATGTGTGTTTCATTCCTAATCAGAACACAAAGATTATAACAATTATTATTTATAATACAAGACAAAAATATGCACTTACACGTGCAATATAGATGTACGCGAGAAAATGCGCCCAGAATGTGAATTTTTTTTTTTTTTTGCAGAATGTGCATGTGAATTTTTTAATTGCAAGTTAGAAAACCACTGCAAAACGCTCAACACATTAGTGACAATGGAGGACCAAATTCTGAGTACTTTTAAAAATATATATATGTACTGGAGAAGATGAAAGGGGGAAACCTTGCGATTTAACATTATCATGCTGCGTTCATATTCATAATCAATAAAGTGTACAGCTACTGAATTCACTCTAAAAACGTTTTTAATATAACTCAGGTAAGGTAACGTTAGCCCCTGTTCAGCGTTTCAAAATGTCCCGCGTTTTAAGAGTTTGAAACACTGATCTATATATAATTCTCCATTATAGATCAGTGGTTTGAAAAACTGCCGGGTACTTCCGGATAAGCAAACACTTTAACGTTATATACACTCGAATGGATTTTGATACGAATAACTACGAAAAACTTTAGAAATGCTAATGTTAGCTTCAAAACTAAATAACACAAATGCGCAGCTACACTATAAAAATATCGTTTACTGTTGTATGAAAGACTCACCTCAGTGGTTGTCATGATGTCTGCTGTAGTATTGTCCGAATTTGTTGTAGTTTGTGAAACAGGTTCACTGAAGAAAGAGCGCGCTATTTTCTCACACATTTCCGAATAGATGACTGAAATAAATTCAAATCATTCCCGCGCGCTGTTCCATCCTTGTTGTCCAATACAGAAACAACTCAGCCAACCGTCGTGGGCGGAGCGAAACTAGCGGCAAATTTGAATCTGCGTTCATGAACGGATTGTGCGCGGGCGCGCGCGCGTACACACACTCTTTAAACCTACTGTTTACTAACAGTACATGTAGGCTACTGTATATACAAATACTATTATTTGACCTTAAAAACTCACATTAACCTTCACATAATTAACCACCTTCAATGGTAATAAAAACACTTTAAATTTAAAGTGTTAAATTTAAAGTGTTAAATTTTAAAGTTAATTTTTTTTTCTTATTTTTACAGGAATAATCTGTAATTATTACATGACATTTTATGTTAAATTACACATTACTCTGTAAAAATACAGAAAATGTCCTTTTAAAAAACAGAAAATGTATGTAATATCAAAATACAAGCAATTATCTGTAAATTTAATGGTGGAAATTTAAAATACAGAAAATATCTGTAAAACAACAGGTATTTCATCGTATAATGAAAAAAAGGTAAAATACTGTAAAAAAAAAATACAGAAATTTTCATGTAAAATTACGTTTATTTTTAACAGTGGGTGCTTTGGGGAAAAAAAAAAAACAGTAAATATATATTTTTTTTAATGCTTAAGAGCAATTAACATTCATATCTGAAATACGGCACATTCCCTATTCTTGCAATATTCGTGTTCCTAAATAATGTCTGCATGCACTAAATTCTGAGACAAATAATATGCTAGTAGACAGCAATCCATATGAGACGTCTGGAGTGGAAGGTGGATCTGAAACTGACTTCTGTCCAGGTTTACACAGCATCTCATTTGTCTGTCTTCACAAACTGCCCTGAAATACAATTTTAACATCAACAATGATTGTTATAAATATAAAATGAGTCTCTTAGATTCACAGTGCTCAGTACTTTTTTGTTGTTGTTGTTGTTATTATTATCTGTGTCTTGTTTTCTCATTACGTTGGGCCCCTCTGTAGGTTGCTGTATACCAAGTGTCCTTAATGAGTTAAACGAGATGGCCTTGTAGGACATACAAGATAAAAAAAAGTATATTTAATTGATATATACTTTTAAAAAAACGTAATAAATGGTAATGTATATTCAAGGTTTTACTTTCTAGTCAGATGGTTAATAGCACATTGGAGATGCTCTTCAACAGGAGGTCTGCTCCAACTCTACTGCAGTACTGCCATCAGCATGGAAGAATCTAATGTTGGAAACATAAACAATTTGTCACAGAGCCAACAATATGTAATATACAAGGTCAGCATTATTAGAAATAAACAAACTGGAATATGTGAAATAGGTGAAATGCAGAAAAGAGAACAATATGAACAATATTTCAATCTAGTAATCCTCATACATTATCACATTACAGTTTGGAAGTCAAATCCTTCTTACATAATACATAATACAATACAACTTACAGACGTTCCTGAAAGTTACAATTTCGTACAAAACAGTACAATTTTTATCAATATCTTTTTAGTGTGATCAAAACGTGTTTAAAATTATTTAAGCTAATTTTCACGCTCCATGTAAGTGACATCACCGATTAACAGTACAGCCCATACATTTAGGTTAAATAGTTTACTTCCGTTCATCCACTGACAAATTGCCAGCAATATTTACAAAACTATAAAAAAAAACCGTCATCTGCACATAATATGTGAGTAAAAGCGAAAACTTTATGAAATAAGAGCTAGACTCTAGTTAGCCTACATCTTATAGTTAGCCTAACGGTTGATATGCTAACGGACTTTTCCCGAAGACACCAAACCATTTCTATAAAGTAAATATTCAACAGAAACGTGTCTATTACATGTAAGAAAGTGTTAGGAACCGTTGTATGTATTATTTTTGTCTTATCAGGGACAAAAGGTACCGTGTGACAGACGGAGACTCGCCGCTTGTCAGTTAAGCTGCTTCCCCGTTTCCATGGTAACTCTCTCTCCGCTCCAGTTTAAATGCAACTCGAATGTTCAAAGCGCGTGTCCGTTTAGAATGTAGCGTTTACATAAGTACATACGTGAAGTACAACATACAGATGTCAGAACGACAGATAAAATGTCTTGAAACTTGATAACGTAAGTGAATAGTGTAGGCCTAATGTAGGTAATCAAACTGTAAATGGAATGAGAATATAATAGCATATTAGCAGAGAATATAAAACTATTTTTGAAGTCAGCTTATAACAGGTTATAATATATAATATAATATAATATAATATAATATAGTATAATATATAATATAATATAATATAATAATAGCTTTAGAATTTTTATTTATTTACTTATTTAACTACCTAACAAAAAACATACCAGAAATCGTAAACAAAGTGATCAATCTATAGAAAAACACATTAAAAACAAAACATCACGTACAATGGGAGTTTTGGCACGGTTGTATACTGTCATGACGTTTGTAAAAAATAAATAAATATTTTTTTTAACCAACCATAGACTGGTTTACACACTGAGCTGTTAGCTCGTGATATATGAATATATGGTATTATTAAATGAGCAAAGACAACTGAAAGTAAGGATTCACATATTACTTTTAAGTCCTTTTGATATTGCTCAGACTATCTGCTACTCAGTCACTAAATCGAGTTAATGTTAAAATATCACTTATTTTACTGATATTTTTACACAAAAATCACATATTTACCGTATATCAGTAATACAAGTAGAATGATATTGAAAGTGTCCTTCATATTGTACATTCCAGAGAAATCCGATTTCGATATATATTGTTAACACTGTGTTGTTTTCGAACTACACCCTCCCGACTTACAGCGACGATTGTTAATGAAACTAACTAAAAAGGCCAACTGATTTTTTTTTATATATATCGATTGTGACTGACCAGTAAATTTACATTATGATTTATATGCTGAGGACGAAGAATTCGTAAATTTACGAAGACAAAATCTAAAATACAGTAACAAAACAAAGTAGACAACAGCGGTGGCTGCTGCTTCTTCTTTGAGGTTCTTCTTCTTTGTTATTTTAATGGCGATCGGCATCTAACGTTAAGGTGCATTACCGCCACCTACTGTACTGGAGTGTGGGCCTGAGTCCTCCCAGATAATAATAATAATAATAATAATACCAAAACACACTCTTTAGATTCTATTAATTAAGCCAGTTATTCTCAAATAATTGAATACTCTTTCACTGTTATGACTATTAAGTATGCTTGTAATGCTAATCTCTATAGAACTTTGTTCCCTAATTTCTTTCTTTAATATTTCTCTTTCTGTAATGTAGTTTTGGCAGTGACATAGTATGTCTTCAACTGACTCTTCCTCCTGACAATGATCACATAAGCCAGTTGGATGTTTTCCTATTAACTGTAATGTTTTATTTAACCCAGTGTGTCCCATTCTCAATCTCGTAATTATACCTTCTACTTTATTTTCTTTACATACCCTCCTATTTTCTACTTTTTCCTGAATTCTATAGTAATATCTGGCCTTAATACTCTATCCCAGTTAATTGCCATTCCTTTATTATGCTATTTTTAATTATTTTTTGTCTTCAGATTTACTATATAGGATTCCCATAATCTCATCTAGATTACATGCCTCTTTAGCTAAAACATCTGCAGCTTTGTTTCCTTTAACTCTTATGTGAGCTGGAATGCTATTACCACATTTACTCTTTGGAGCCTAAATACAATTTCATATGTGCAGTCCTGCCTATTCTTTGATGATATGAAATCTGAAAATCAATGCTAAACTGGAGTCTGAATATATAATTACTTTCTTCAAGCCACTTTCTTCTATCCAGTACAGAGCAGCAATTATAGCCATCAACCGTATATATTGCCAAGTGATCTGTATTAAAGGAGAACTCCATTCCCAGAAAAACATTTAATAAATTATTTACTCACCCCCTTGTCATCCAAGATGTTCATGTCTTTCTGTCTTCAGTCGTGAAGAAATTATGGTTTTTGAGGAAAACATTTCAGGATTTTTCTCCATATAATGGACTTCCAAAATGTAGTTTAAATGCAGCTTCAAAGGGCTCTAAACTATCCCAGCCAAGGAAGAAGTGTCTTATCTAGCAAAACAATTGCTCGTTTTATTTTTCGGAAAATATATATTTTTTATACTTTTTAAGCACAAAAAAGCACAGGCTCTGGGATGCACATTCACAACGTGACATACTATTGAATCACGTCACATGGTCATGCGGAACATAGGCAGAACAACAGGCCCAGTGTTTACAAGGCAAACCCACAAAGACTAAGAAAGTGCAAGTAAGTCAAACACTGTTTACAAACAAAAAGGTACAACTATGTCCTCCTCTCAAGTTGTAGGAGAAAATAAGATGGGGTTTTTAGCCATACTCAGTACACAGACAGTTCCTCAGTTACCCCTTCATCCTCATCTATCTTCTCCCCTCCACACAGTGTACTATGCGCATTAAAATCTCCACATATGATTACCCTCCATCCATTAATTTCTTTAATTTGTCTCATCTTACCTATGTCTTTTGCAAGTATTTTTAGTTAGTACTTAATAATTGTCTGCTCTATTTCTTCAATTCATGCTGCTATCACTATGTATTCCTGATCACTTCATTTTCTGTTTCTCTAAAAGACATGCCTTCCCTAATAAATGTTACACACACCCCTCTTATTCATTCTTTCATGTCAAGTCTAATACCCACATATCCTGTTATCTTAAAATCTAAGTTTATCTTCAACTATGTCTCTTGAATACATATAGCAGGGGTCACCAGACCCGGTCCTGGAGGGCCGGTGTCCCTGCAGAGTTTAGCTCCAACCCTAATCAAACACACCTGAACCAGCTAATCAAGGTCTTATTAGGTGTACTTTAAATTTCCAGGCAGGTGTGTTAAGGAAAGTTGGAGGTAAACTCTGCAGGACACCGGCCCTCCAGGAACATGTTTGGTGACCCCTGACATATAGCATCAGGCTTACTTGGTAAACCCTCAATAAATTTTTTAAACTGTCCATTTTTTCTTTGAGGTTTAAACGGCGGCTTGCTCCATAAGCGTACTACCGCCACCTTCTGGATTTTCAGTATATATTTTATACCTGTCCCTGCCAACCCATCTTTTCCTAATTCTTCTATCATATTTCTTCTTTGTTCTTCATATCTTGTGGAACTAAAACTAAGTTCTATGGTTTTTAATGTCTGACATACCTCACAAAAATCAGTAGGATGCTTCCTTATAATGTATAAATTACTGTGTCCGATTCTTAATCTTGTCATCAATATTTCCTCTCTTCTAGTCCGTCCTCAGTTCCCCTGAGTACCAACTTTATTTTCAATGGGATACAAATGTCTTCCTTTAGCTTCCCTGTCCCAATGCCATTACACTGTATACTTTAAATTGTTCTGCTTTTTCTTTCAAGAAGTATTTGGTACTGAATGTTTCTATTTTCACTGTAGCTGCTTCTTCTCCTTCTACTTTGTTTTTTGTTTTTAAAGAAAAATATCCGTATTTAAAACGTAATAATCACTATTCTATAGCTTGCACTAACAGTTGTACACGGAACCCCTTCCAGGCAGATGATGTAGGATGTCGGCATTGCGCATTGAAGAAAGAAAGACATGGACATCTTGGATGACATGGGGATGAGTAAATTATTAGGAAATTTTAATTTGGGAGTGAACTAATCTTTTAAGACTATACCAATCTGGGGTGTTTTTTTTGTTTTTTTTTTTACCACAACGGGTACATTTTGATCTGTCTTTTTCTTGTCCCTAACCAAAAATAAATAAATAAAAAGAAAGTAAGTATAATTCAAGTTTTTTTTTTTTTAAGTAAGTATACAAATATCAGTGTATATTGGTATACTTTTAACCCTTTGAGCGGTACGGTCCCACATATGGGATTCTTATTGCTGTGCCCCTGGGAGTACGGTCCCACATATGGGATTTAGAACGTTCGCAACTGCCAAATTCAAACTGAGTTTTCGCGCGTTGGCTGGCGCTGAGCCAGAGAGAGAAGGGCGCTGCGCTTGTCATATAATCACAATTATGCAGTTTTCAACCACATGACGTTTATTTTAGGTTTCAGGCATTTAAAAAACACATAAGTACGCAGCAATAACAATCCATTTAAGTATAGTTTGCCGACGTGTTTGATTCATATTAGATACACACAGTGTAGGTAACGATATAATTCACTCCATTTCTTTCCCAGTTCACCAGCCACCTACTTGCATGTATTTCGGGAGAAACTGGTGATTTTACGTGCTGTAAATCCGGCTGACAGGATCTCACGTTATAGATCACGATCCAGATCATTTATAAAGGTTTTAAAACGGCAAAATACACTCACTTACACGTATTCGTGAATCGGAATATCAGAGAGTTGAATACATGGTAAGCAAGTGTGGGAACATTTTACATAAATAAAGGAAAAACGAAATAAAAGTGATATGCCTGTCATACAGCGCTATAGTGGCTGTGTTGTGTCACGTGACAATCATGACGCGTCGCCATGGAAACAATAAAGTGAACGTTCTAAAATAACGGTCGCCTAAAAAAATCACTCTGGGGGGTCAGATAGAATATTTTACACTCACCAGTGAAAGGGATAAGTATACTATTTTAACACTCCTTGGGACTAAATTGGCCCACCTTCTAGTATATAAAAGTATACTTGTAAGTATACTTTAATTATAACAGAAGTAAACTATGAGTACACAACTAGTTCACATCTATGTTTTCAGTTTGTACTGCAAGTACTAAAAGTAAACTTATAGGTATACTGATAGTTTACAAATTAAATACGTGTAGTAGCATTTTTAGTACACTTTGAAGCTTAATCTCAGTAAACTAATAGTTTTAGTCTTATACTGCAAGTAAACATGCAAGTTTTCTTTAAGTGAACTTTATATCATACTTTAAGTATACTACTATGTTCCTATTTAGGTATTAATTTGTATATATGTTGTTATATGAATATCTGAATATAAAAAACATCAAAAGAAAGAACAGGGTATCTGCTTGTAAACTAAAACATTTTATTCTAGCTTCATGCATTCTTTTTTTTATAAACACTTGAATGTGGGTAAGTTGCATAACTAATATATAAATAAACAACATTTTGAACAAAACGGTAAAAAAAAAAAAAAAAACTATTCATGATAATCAAAACGTAAATGGGGTTGATCAACGTCCCAAAGCTTGACAGTCATTATTACCTCTTCAGTCGACATTTTATTCCATAACGTTACAAAGTTTACATATCTATGTTTTTGATGCTGTTTTATGTGTGACGATTGTGTTAGATTACAGTTGGAAGCATTTCTTCTTCTTCTTTACTTGTGTTTTGAAAATTCTGTACAGAATATGTGCAATAGCACCCCTAGCGTGTAACAATGAAAACGGATTCTCAGAGCGATACAGCTCAAATATATGCTACTTAGACTTTTTCTAAGTATAAATCAAGTATACTTAAATGTAATTTGAACTATATTTCTGAGAAGCATATAAAGCACAAGTATAGCTCAAATATACTTAAACTGTTTCTAAGTATAAATCAAGTATACTTAAATGTCGTTTTAAGCATATTTCTGAGAAGTACTGAAAAAGTATACTGAACGTATACTTTCATATTTTTTATTTATTTGTTTATTCATTTATTTTTTTGTTTAAAAGAAGTATACTAATAGCATACTTGAATAAACCTTTTTTTTTTTGTAAGGGGTGTTATACTTGGTTGAATTGAGGTGACTGTCTGTCTTTTTACTTGATAATGGTAATTCCTTTTTGTCCTCAACAAATGCTTTCTGTTTCTTCTGTAGGTCATTCCATCAGGTGTGCAAAGAATTAAATTTTTGACAGCTAATGTTTGTTCAGAACCGTTGATGGATTCCAAATCTGCTTGGAAATATGTCTGGAACCGTCTGACTTGTATATCATAATAAAACCTTAGCTTAGACTGTCTGTGTCTGTTCTGTCTTGTGGCAATCCTGCTCCTGGAGTGCCAACGTCCTGCAGAACGTGGCTCCAACCTGCTACAACACACATTCCTTGAAGTTTATAGTGTGTCTTAAGATCTTGATTAGCTGTTTCAGGTTTAATTAGAGTTAAATCTAAACTCTACCAGATAGAGGACTTCCAGCAGCAGGTTTGGATACCCCAGTCTTCGTTCAATTAGATGTGCTAGTGACATTCCAGCGTCATCTAGTGGTGTGTTGTGGTACCAGCAATCCAGTATGTTTGTATTTCTTTGTGAACTGAGGTTCTTTTAGAAGGCCATCCATTTCTAAACTCTTCCAGTTATTTCATTCGACTCTTCCCGAAATGACAACACAAAGACAATAGAATGAGCTCATCATGCAGCACATTTACTGAGAATACTAACAAAACAAATATACAAAAGGAAATACGTCCAGGGGGGTCAGGGTATATTCTGGCAAACGGTTTGCCAATCACGTTTCGCAATCGGCAAAGCAGATCATAGCACGCGCCGTTTACCAACACACGATGGATAACTCGCAAAGCAAAACGTTCCTGCCTGTTTTCCCAGCACATCACTATCAGTACAAATTGAAAGCAAGAGGCAGGAGACGTAAGAGGCGGGGCAACCGTTTAAAATTTTCAAATTAAAAGTTTGTTTAAATGAAACATTTACTGTGTAAGCATAAAATAATCAGTGTTAAAGTAGAGCGCATTTGTACGGTGACCGGGAGGGGACACCTTCGGTTCACTTAAGTTTGTCGTGGCCACGAGATATTAATTCGTGGGAACGTCATATCAACTCGTGGGAATGTCATATTATGTCGTGGCCACGTCTTATTATGTTGAGGAAACCACATGCGCTTCTCGTGGCCACGAGTTTTAATGCGTAAACAAACCTGCGCGACCATAGTAACCCGGGATTATCAGAGATAGATTTATTAATATTTTATTTTGAGTTGAGAAATTATTGTATTAATTATTATAGAAATTAATACAAATTATTAAATGATTATATTAACAACAGGGGATGCTGTCTATGTGAATGCTGTCTGTGCGCGATGCATTCGAAAGAAGTTTATCATTAATAAATATTACCCAAAGTACATCAAATAAAATAGGCCTACAATATATTTTTATCCAACCTTTTATTAACTGATCGTTTTTTCAGTATTATTATTATTATTATTAGCCTGTTATTTTATTTTCGTTTATGTTCCATCTCTTTACGTTCTATATGTAAATACTGTAAATGCTCCACATGTTATATGACTGGGATTTTTACTGGAATGCAGTTTAAAGGTTGAATTATTTTATTTTGTTTTGTCTAATTATAGTGTTTCACTGAGGAATGAATCATTCACGTAGTTTAATTTGTAAATGAAAACACACTTATTTATCGTCACACACGGGCACAAATACCAGTGTTGGGCAGTAACGCATTACTTTGTAACGCGTTACTGTAATTTGATTTTTTTTTTTTTTAGTAACGGAGTAACGCGTTATAATTTCCAAATGAGTAATTAGAGTATAGTTAGAAGCATGCGTTACTGCTGCGTTACTTCATTTCCGACAGAATGTGTTTTATCATCTGGATTGTAAAAAGGGTGTTGACTAGCACATGTGACGTCCTCTACCTGAGACATACTTTGATAGGAAAGCGCCTGTGAGGCGGATTCTACACTGAAAAAAGTTTTTCAAGCAGTTCCTCATCCAATTAATAATTTGTCTTTCAATTCAGTTTAAAATTTTTTGTTTTATTTTTCAAATAATATTTTTTTTTAGTTCAAAACATTGTTAAATATAAATATTTTTAATTGAGAGCTCAACTAAAACATTTTTGTTTTGACGAATGTAAAATATCAAAGTTAAGTTAATTAACTTAAATTAAAATTATTAATTCATCTCCTGACCACGCCTTACCCACACTGCTGCTGTGTTGGTTACCGACGCCATTTCTGCCACTGTGAGAGTTCAAGGAGCTTTGGATGAGAAGGTGGAAATTTTGTTTTAGATGGTTCTATGGACGCTCTTTTCCGCTATTTACATTGTATCGTTCGTTCTTTCCCGCGAAAAAACTGTTTGTGTTCGGCAAAAATTGTTGTTTGTTTAAATGATGGGACATTCTCCGTTAGCTAGCTCGTTTTCTCACTCGCCTGCAGCAGACAGACCCACGCTTGAACACCGGACCAGCGAGTAAACGCGACGGTTTTTTAGCCTATTCCTTTTTTTTCACTCGAAGTTGTTTGTGAGGAGTGTAAACTGGTTTTACTCATACCGCAGCCGCGATTTCAGCGGAGGAGAGACAATGGTGGAGCTAATAGTGCAATAATTTACCACGTTTATTTTATACATGGCTATTGTTTGGAAGAGTACGTTTAAGTTAACTAACGGTATAAATACAAAAACGGATGAATGTACTTCTGTTCTATCTAGGCTGAGAGCCCTCTTGATGACTGTCTTGTTTTGGAGGGAACAAGAAATAGAAGAGATGCTCTGGAAGTTTAAGTATGATCTACATAACTGTTAAAAGAGAGCACAGCTGTGTTAAACATTATACCCCCGTTTTCACAGACAAGACTTAAGGCTAGTCTCAGACTAAAATGCATGTTCAAGCAGTCTTAACTGAAAATATCTTTACTGACGCATCTTAAAATATGTCAGTGCCACTGTCTTGTGCAAGATGCACACCAGTAAAGTTTTTAAGGCCTTTTTATAAAATTATTCATAATGTCTTTGTCAATCTGTTTCTTCCTCTGTTAGGATGCAGCTGAGACAGACTCCAGTACGAATCCTCAGCGTTGATCAAGAAAGTCCACAGCTCAAAACCCATCTAGAGTGGAAATTATCTTGGAAGAAAATTTTGTAATGGATGGACTGACTGATCTCAGGCCTTCTGTGTCCATTGTTTTCAGACTGATTTATGCCCTGCACCTGGACTAAGTGTATGAAAAGCACTTTATATTTTATTCAGCAGGTAATGCTCAACCTCAGAAAAGGTGAGTTTGCACCTAAAATTCAGTACTGCCAAAATTGTGAACTGAGAGTGGAATAAAACCATAAAAAGTTTGTTAAACTAGTGTTTTCATGTTTTATGTGGAAATGTTGTCAGAAAAATGTTGTGTTTTTAAATTAACATTTGGAATTGAATTAAAATAAAACAGAAAATTGTATATCGCTTTGTTTTTTTTTGTTTTGTTTTTTTTTCTTAATTTTATAGTTTAACAAATTGGAATAGTGAAACAACTGATGTAGATGTAGTAAAAATGCTTTCATTCAACTAATTAAAAATTTTTAGGGTAATGGTTCACATCTATATTTTATCATTTTAGCCAATGAAAAATAAATAACTTGTTCTAAACAGTATTATTTTGATCTAAACAAAAAAAGAATTTAAATTAATAGACTTTGTTCAACAAGAAAAATATACTTTGTGTCAAGTTTTATAAAATAGTTTTCATAGACATAGAAAATATTGTTTAGGGCAAGTTATTTATTTTTCATTGGCTAAAATTATAAAATATAGATGTGAACCATTACCCTAACATTTTTTATTTATGTGAATGAAAATATTTTTCAGTGTACCAATGAAAACAAAGTCAGCATGGGGAGAGGAAAGTACAGGTTCTGTAGCTGGAAATACAATCATTATTTTGAGTTTATTTCTGTCAAAGGAAAGAACATTATTGTGCGTTGTCAGAGGGGAAGAAAACATTTTCAACCGTGAAAAACTCTATATCCATTTTAAAACACCTGAAAGGGCAGCACGGCACATTAAAACTTCTTGAGAATGTACCGGGTGCGGAGAGCAACGCATCGACTTCCATTGTCTTCACATGAGTCTCTGCCTGCCCTTGCACGCGCCCACAGCCACGCTCGTCATGTCCCGCGCCGCACGTCTACGCAACAGATGGCAGCGCTGGACAAGACTTCATGGGCGAGGGCGAGTGCGGGTCCGGGGCTGCGGGCGGGCAGAGATGAGATAGAATAAAATGATTTGCGGGAATCCCGCAAAATAGAAATATCTAAACATAAAATATCTAAAACAAATGAATTGCTATTCATGTATGGCACAAAAGCAACAAGAACAATACTGTAAAACAAAAATGATTAACACGCGTAAGCATAGGCAGAGTTTCTATTTATAACACGTATTTTAAACAATGTTGATTTCTGGAATGCAGTGGACAATCAGAGACCCCACTCACCGCTAGAAATGCCATGCATTTTGCAACCACGCATGCAGAAGCCTATTGCTTTTAGTAAAAATAACAGTGGTTTGTGAATGTTGATGCTTTAATAACAAATATTTTATCGGGAGCGTTTATGCTGGGATGTTAGGCAACACACAAACTTACTATTTCACGTAAATTTCGTGGATGTACAGAAAAAAGTAATGTAACTAGTAATGTAACTAATTACTTTTGAAATAAAGTAATCAAAACAGTAATTTGATTACTTTTAAAAGGAGTAATCAGTAATCAGTAATTTAATTACTTTTTCAGAGTAACTTGCCCAACACTGATAAATACAATCATAAAGTCAAAAGTTTATTTGCATAATTGTCAAGCATTAATAAAATTAGCCCTAACCAGTTATTAAAATAATAATAGCCTAGCCATAATAATAATAGGCTAATAATAAATTATAAGTGGCTATATTTTTATATTTATCGCTTTGCCTAACGTTCTGCCCTATATGCTAGTATTTGCTATATTTTGCAAATACTGTAAACGACAATTATGCCAATAAAGTTTAGACAGAAGTTTTGATTCTATTTATGCCTGTGTGTGACGATATGATACGAATGATACAAATATTACAGAAAAAAGCCAAGTACTGCTCACTGCAGAGCCAAATGGCCCCCAGCAAACACAGAACGTTCCCCTAAAGTTCCCCTACGGTTCCCGTTTGGTTATTTTTTTGGGAACCAAATGAGAACGTTCTAGGAACGTTCCCTGTAGGTTCTCTTTTTAATAACCTACAGGGAACGTTCCCAGAACGTTCCCTGCAGGTTATTTTTTGGTTTAAATGTATAACCTAAAAAGAACCTTCCCAGAACGTTCCCTGCAGGTAATTTTTAGGTTTTATTTTTAGAACCTACAAAGAACGTTCCCGGAACGTTCCCTTTAGGTTATTTTCAGATTGCATTTTTACAACCTACAGGGAACGTTCCCAGAACGTTCCCTGCAGGTTATTTTTAGTTGTCATATCAGTGTAAACTAATAAAAACTTGGCAGATATTTCTGATCATTCTAATGTTAAAATGTATTCTTTTTCATCATAAACTATTTTTTTGCAGAATTTCATGTCTGAAATAAGCGTTTAATAAAGTGTAGACATCAAAGTGGTCAAATCGAATTATAATTATAATATAATTCCAATTAAGCCAAGGTTAAGCGTAGTCAGAAAATCATATCATTAACACTGGGTTTGTTTGTATATTTCTTTTCTGCGCGCCTCTGATATGCACGCGCTTCTCTAGCACGTGCTCAATCCTGCCTTCCACAGAAAGCCGCGCACCCGCGTAATTTAAAAATTAACGGTCATTTCGTTTTACTGACTGACTAACATTCGTTGATTGATCGCTTTAATGAATAATTACTTATAATTAATATATATATACGAGAGTAAATATTGTGATTTCAGGGAAATTTGACACGTCCAATTGAAGAGAACATGATGTTAACGGAGAAGTTTTTGTGTACTGACCAAAAGAGAGAAGCACATCGTCGTTAATTCAGTGGTAAGAAACGAATGTAATATTATTCTAAGTAAAGTCAAATAAATGTTATTCGTTTTCAATGTCTGTAAAAATAAAATTCACATTTTTAAAATCCAATATTTTGTTGAAGTCAGTGTTATTTGGTGCTTTAATAAACAAAATCTGGGTTATGGTACTTCTAATTTTATATATTAACGAATAAAACAAATCTAGGATATTAAAGGATAATTTAATGTCATTTTATGGTGGCTAAATGTGCTCTAAATATCTGTAAGGATTAAACAATAGTTTAAAACAAGACATGGTTTGTAGAAGTGATTATTGAGGTCCACATCCGTCCGTCTTCCATGCTGCTTACTACGGGACGCGGGAGTGCTGACATATGGCAGCGGTATCGGAGTGAAGAGGTTAGGAGAACGTTCTGGGAACCTTCGGAGAACTTTCAGAGAACCTTCTAGGAACATAAATAGAACGTTACCTATTGTTCCCCTAACCTGCAGGGAACGTTCTATTTACGTTAAGAAAACTTTCCTGGCTAACCAGTAGGTAACGTTCTGGGAACGTTCTGGGAACCAAAACCTAACGTTCCTAGAACGTTCTGGGAACCAAAAATTGTTAGCTGGGCCTCCAGCTCCCCCTCTCTGGAGGTCCAGTTCCACCTCTGTGTGAACTAATGGGTGGAGTTAGGGTTAGGATAGGGTAAGGGGTAGGGTTAGGGTGTGGTTAGGTGTCTATCTCCACCCATTACCTGCAGCGAGGGGGAGCTGGAGCTCCAGCGAGCACCCTAAAAGACTGTGGAATGCATAAAATGTTGATGTAAAATGTAGGCCTATTTGATATACTTTATGTAATATTTATTCATGATCATCTTCTTTTGAATGCTGTCTACATCAGGCACAGACAACATTCGCATAGACAGCATCGCATAATATTATCATTATCGTCACACACGGGCATACATACAATCAAAACTTCTGTCAAAACTTTATTGGCATAATTGTCGTTTACAGTATTTGCAAAATATAGCAAATACTAGCATATAGGGCAGAACGTTAGGCAAAGCGATACGCAATATACATAAAAATATAGCCACTTATAAGTCACTTATAATTTATTATTAGCCTATTATTATTATTATGGTTAGGCTATTATTATTTTAATAACTGGTTAGGGCTAATTTTATTAATGCTTGACAATTATGCCAATAAAGTTTTGACTTTATGATTGTATTTATGCCCGTGTGTGACGACAAATGAGTGTTTTCATTTACAAATTAAACTACGTGAATGATTCATTCCTCGGTGAAACACTATAATTAGTCGAAACAAAATAAAATAATTCAACCTTTAAACTGCATTCCAGTAAAAATCCCAGTCATATAACATGTGGAGCATTTACAGTATTTACATATAGAACGTAAAGAGATGGAACATAAACGAAAATAAATAATAGGCTAATAATAATAATAATAATAATAACAATAATAATACTGAAAAAACGATCAGTTAATAGAAGGTTGGATAAAAATGTAGGCCTATTTTATTTGATGTACTTTGGGTAATATTTATTAATGATAAACTTCTTTCGAATGCATCGCGCACAGACAGCATTCACATAGACAGCATCCCCTGTTGTTAATATAATCATTTAATAATGTATTCATTTCTATAATAATTAATATAATAATTTCTTAACTCAAAATAAAATATTAATAAATCTATCTCTGATAATCCCGGGTTACTATGGTCACGCAGGTTTGTTTACGCATTAAACTCATGGCCTCCAGAAGCGCATGTCGTTTCCTCAACATAATAAGACGTGGCCACGAGAAATTGATGTCGTTCTCTCATCATAGCATCTCGTGGCCACGACATAATATTACATTCCCACGAGTTGATATGACGTTCCCACGAATTAATATCTCGTGGCCACGACAAACTTAAGTGAACCGAAGGTGTCCCCTCCCGGTCACCGTACAAATGCGCTCTACTTTAACACTGATTATTTTATGCTTACACAGTAAATGTTTCATTTAAACAAACTTTTAATTTGAAAATTTTAAACGGTTGCCCCGCCTCTTACGTTTTGCTTTGCGAGTTATTCATCGTGTGTTGGTAAACGGCGTGTGCTACCCAACAAACATGAGACGTCCACCCGACGTGCAGATCACGTCTATATTGCGTCGGTCGGTCCAGGACCATATTTGTACTTCTACACGACGTGCAAATCCAGTACAGTATCTGGACGTCGGACTACGACGTCCCTTGGACGTAGATATGCAGTTCAAAATGTGAACGTCTATTAAGGGATTTTCCTGGACGTCTGTATAACGTGCAGAACAGGTTCAGGAAATCGACTTAAGAACTTTTTATACAATTAAACATGACAAAGTTCTGACTTAAAAAAAAAATGTAAATATAATTTTTATAAAACATTTACGTGTTAAAACAGTGTAATATTTGTATAAAAACATCATGTCAGTAACATAATGCGGCCATTTAATTATTTTATTAATATTATTAATATTATTATTATTTTTTTTTTATGTGTAGTATTTTTCACTAGGACATTGACAGAAACAGCCGCTTACATCTATGTGTGATTAAGTTAAGTTAAAGTTTAAGTTAAATAGATGTAAAGAGATTTAAATATAATAGATAAATATATTTAAATATTGAATAATAATACAGAATATTAACACAATATTGTTTATTATATATTTTAATAATAATAATATATTTAATAAATACATTTAAATTTAATTTAATAAATAGATCTATATTTAAACGTGCGCTTGCGTGAGGGGCATTAACGTAGTGACGTAAACGTGATGGCGCAAGCAGCCGCGAAGACGGAAGATATTGATATTGTGTATTACCAAAGACTGAAGATATAACCACCACGATAGATCCGTCGTGTAATTTATTTAATTTTACGTTAAGGACACTTTATAAAACGTACAGAGGATGGGACCCAACTTGACCAACGAACAGCCTTCACACCGCAACGCTGCTATTTGGAAATTTAAACAGTAACGGTCTCTAACGGTCATCTGAGACACGGACGGGTGCTAAGCCGAAGGTAAGCGATATAAATGTACCTTTATTCGTCGTTTTGTCAATCTAATGTTAAATTTCACTTTAGATGTATTTTGTTCTGTGTTATGACGATTTCAAATTCAACTTTTTGTAATTTTTATATCTCCCTGTTGGTTAATTTGCGAGTAAAGTGGTCAGTGAAGTTACAGTCTGAGGTAAATTTATGTTGATCCCTTTTAATTGTCTAAATTAGTCACTAAAACACGTAACTTCACAATAATGTAAGATTTTCAAAACTTTATCTTGTGTTAAGTGTGTGTTCTTGTAGTAAAATAGACTTTCAGTAAATTCACTAAAGACTAAATATCAGTCTGGCAGTTTTTTCTGATCATATGTTTACCAAAGAGGTCATAATGAGCATTGTGAAGCTATATTTGTAGTTATAATAATAATAATCGTTCATATTTCAATGTTGTTTTCAGGGCAGTTCATGAAGACGAGATGAGATGTTTTGTCAACCTGGACAGAAGTTCCACCTGCCACACCAGACTCTCTGCTGTATATGGAGGCCTGTCCACTAGCACATGGGTTTTTGGATCCAGGGACCTCTTGCAGGGAAGAAGATTTTCCAAGGACCCCCTCATAAATATAACAGTGTTTAAGGCTAAAGTTAATGTGGATAGGAGTATAATGAACATAATATAATTGTTTTATTGGTGCAAATTGGCCCTATTTTATATGAACTGTGTAATAATACAGCACAATATAGGCCTAATTTACCATATTTTCCAGACAGTTACACCAGGTCAGGAAAAAAACATGCATAAGTTGCATTGGTGTATAAGGCACATTTTGCTGTTACTTTCAGAAATAAGGTAAATACTGATAAATAAAACAAATGTTAATAAACTTAACAAACATTATAAACAATGTAAACATGTAATTTACTTTTCCAAATAATTTAAATTAATTGCCATTCAGAACAGATATATATATATATATATATATATTAGGGGTGTGATGAGACACTTATCCCACGAGACGACATGAGACTGGGTTCCCGAGAACGAGACGAGAATTTTAAACTTTTCTTAAGAAATCCTCAATGATTAAAATATAGGGAAAATAGTCTTTTATTCAACTGAAAAAGACAAAATGCAAAAAACATTTAGGTGTATTTTGAACTTTATGAAATTAAACTTCCATTTTAATGGAATAATATGCAGTAATAAACAACATTTAAACAAGAGCTTCACGATTCTGGATAAATTGCAAATCCCACTTGTTTTTAATAAATTGGAGAACACGATTCTGGAGAAAAAAGATTGGAAAACTAAACAAAATAACAATTTACTAGTGGTTCTGACAAACTATTCACTGC
Organism: Labeo catla; assembly: GCA_012976165.1. Classification (NCBI taxonomy): domain Eukaryota; kingdom Metazoa; phylum Chordata; class Actinopteri; order Cypriniformes; family Cyprinidae; genus Labeo; species Labeo catla. The sequence continues at coordinate 101,772 of VONZ01001012.1, read as the reverse complement.
TTAAGACTTTTAAAAACATATTCATTTAAACAAAATAATAATAATAATAATAAAAACATTTAATGAAGGGAGTCAGTGTCTCACTTCATTAAGACTTGTTTGACTATTGAAATTTCCTGAATGAATGATTCAATGACATACTTTTTTTAAATGGGCAATTGTCGCCACCTCCTGGCGGAAGAGGATAAGCGTTACTATACATACAAGATAGTTTCGTTTTGATCGCTACTGTAGAAAATAAGTGTTTATACCCTAACTATAAACTTTAATCCCAGTACTTCTGTTACTTAAATGTCTGTTACACAGCAATAATGATTATAATGTGGTTGAAAAGATTGTTTGTGTTGTTCTTTCTGCGTTCACATTTACCCTCTGATTCATTAACATGGTCATCGACAAAACGAGCCATTCATTACAAGCAATATTTATTTTAAATTAAGCCTATCACAAACTTATTTAATATGATACTGAAACTGCTAAACTATTTTTTAGTATGTACAGAAGGTTTTAAACTTCTCTTGTGTCAGAATTAGACGTTTTTTTCCCCCTCAGTTCAGCTCCAACAGGTGAACATAATGTATGTTTTGTATGTTATTTGTTACAGTTGTTATCCACTGAAAATACGTCCACAGTGACCAGATCTAAACTAAATTTTAACCTTCTAGAGGGGTCCTGTGAATGTCAATATTGGACGTCCAGAAGACGTCATAAAAAGACGTTGTAAAAACTTTCATTCTGGCTCTTCAGGGGACGTCATTTCAACGTCCGACAAAGACGTTGAAATGACGTCATTTGGACGTACTTTTACTCATTCATTACAATTAATATTTATTTTAAGTTAAAATTTAAATGTTTTCATGGTTTTTGTACACTGTGTCTGTAAGTTTATTTACAAGTACAAATAAAAAATTATAATAAAATAAACATGATTTTTACTTGAATGCAGCCTAAGAGTGTATATATTATGTCCAGAAACAGTATAAATGACATCTAAATGAGACTGCAGTTGACCTTATAAGACGTTGAAAATACGTCCATAATGACCAGATCTGAACTAAATTTTAACCTTCTAGAGACGTCCCGTGAACGTCAATATTGGACGTCCAGAAGACGTAATGAAAAGACGTTGTAAAAACTTTCATTCTGGCTCTTCAGGGGACGTCATTTCAACGTCCGACAAAGACGTTGAAATGACGTCGTTTGGACGTACTTTTGCTCAGTGGGTAGGCTATCCAAATGGTATACACCTTAAAAAGATAGGCCAAATACATGTAGTGCAATAATATGAAAAGTTATCTGGAGACCAGCTGACCACCTCGCTACAACGTTCCCACGCGACTAACTAGCGACGTCTTTTGAGGACGTGCACAGGACGTTTCTGGGACCTTAGCCAAAATTCTGAAAAATGGAACGTTACCACGACGTCCTCACGCCGTTGTCAAGTAATGTCACGCTGACCAAATGACGACCAACTGGCGACGTCCTCACAACATACTGTGTATGCTGGGTAGAGACCATGGGATCACGTCCCTACAAGGTTCCCCATGGGACCAACTAGCAACGTCTGTAGAGGACGAGCCCACGACGTTTCTGGAACGTCACCAACATTCTAAAGCCTTGAATATCTCTCTAGCATGTATAAATGAAATGTCAGTCTTGACTAATAAATATCTAACATTTTAAATTATAAGCATTTTATATTTAACAATTGTAAATAAATTGTAAATAAAATACTGGTAGACCTATACTATAGAGACCAGGGGACCACGTCGCCACAACGTTCCCCATGGGACTAACTAGCGACGTCTGTTGAGGACGTGCCCACGACGTTTCTGGAACGTTAGCCAAAATTCTAAAAAATGGAACTTTGCCACGACGTCCTCACAACGTCGCCATAAAGTAATGTCACGCTGACCAAAGGACAACCAACTGACGACGTCGTCACAACGTACTGTGTTTGCTGGGTGAGGCGCGCGAGGAAATATCCCGGATGTTAATTACTAAATCCGACGGACCAATCAACGACCAATTTTCGACGTCGATTTTTGGGCTAAAAGAAGTCCATGACGGGCCGACTTGATTTAGCCCAAAAAAGATGTCCAAATGACGTCTGGTGCTGGGTGGGTACGGCCATAGACATAATACACATAGACGCCGCATTGGCTGCTCGAAACGAGAAATGCGGCCGCCATCTTGGACCGGGAATACTCTGGAATTGATTACATCGCGTAGCAGCAGCAGAAGTGAGGGAACATGCCTGAACACTGTGTAGCTCTGCAAAACAGTCCTTTTTCAGGGTTTTTAGTGTGTGTGTGTGTGCGAGAGAGAATGAAATACTCCAAGTAGACTCTAATGTAATATTCATATAGTGTTTCTTCAACTTATTAAAATACCTTTACCGTCACTATCTGTTTCTGCTTCTCTATAGGGCTGGACAATAAATCGATATCAATATATATCGCGATAGATTTTTTTTCAATAACGGTGATACGATTTTTAAACCCATTTCCAATATTTCGATATACATTTGCATATATATATGCACTTGGAAAAAGTGTCTGTGACCCGTTAAAATACTAACATTTGTTTTCAGGGATTAATTTTACATGCGCAAAAAGCAGCAAACAGCAGAACATGATTCACATGGACACGTCGCATCACCTGCAGCGCTTCTGCCAATGGAGAAAAACATCATAAAGCTAGGCTATATATATAATGAATGAATAGATAAATATTTTTACTTAATAAAACAAACAAACAAAAAAAGTGCAACAAGTAGCTAGTATGCAGAGTTTTGGTTCATTTTTGTGCTGCGCGAAAGGAAGACGGCTGAAAGCGGCATCCTATTTCTCTTTATTTTACAAACAGCAAACCGTTTACAGTTTCGATTATCTGTAAAGAGTCGTTTCCCCTGTTAGAAGAAAAAAATCAAGTGATTGCGCCGGCGCTGCACGCGCACACACATTCAGCCAAACATATGGGGGGAAACAAATCACACCCAGCTAACATTGGTCCGACGGCAATGTCGTGTCCCTGGCCAAAAATAGTCGCGGTAGGACGGCATAAATCCGTAAAAATATGTAACACAGAACTCTGCCTAAAAATGCATTCAGATACGTTTGTACATGCATACAGTTCTCTGGGGTTGCATATATATTTATTACTTTAAGTTTTAGCTCCGTATAGTTCAATACATACACTGTTGTGAACCAGTTGCGAGAGGACGTCCACAAGGTGACGTCCTTTACACGTGCATTTATAGTCCATCATGACCCTGTATGAAATCAGTATGAAATATGCAAAAGAAATTGTGCTTACACCTTGATTATTACTGTAATACTTTATTTAAGTGCCCCAAGTAGTTTTAAGACGACCACGTCTAGTCAAGCATTACCCATTCAAAATAAATAAAGAAATAAGTAAATAAATAATTAAAAACAGGAAATCGTAATGAAATAAACGTAATTTGTATTTCTATCTTGTTTAATTAATATTCACAAAGTGCCATATGGTTAAGTGATTGCAAAGCCACTGAATTTTAGTTATAATTCTACCCGTTTTCCATAAATTTCAATACGATTTTATTATTTTAAGTTTATGCATATACATATAAAACAGATATCTCTGGTCAACATTTGAAGTCTGAGTTGGGTGAAGATTACCAAAACTGTGCTGCCAAGATGTTGCAACAAATCTCGCGGTGGGATAGATTATCTCGCGATAGGATAAATTATCTCGCGATGGGATAGATTATCTCGCAATACAATACATTATCTCGCCAGAAAGCCTTAACGTTTTTCTTTCCATAAACACAAGGAAAGCGCATCGGTGTGTTGTAAGGCTTTACGAATTATTCTACTAAAATCTACACCGCGGTCAAGTGAGCCGCCATCTGCGAACGCCAGCCGCCATCTGGATTTGCTGCACGTCTATTAGTGGAATTACGGTACGGAGACACGAAGCGGCCAAAAAAGCTGACGAACATCTGTATTTCAGCGGTTAAAATTTAAATGTGCTAGAAAACAGGGAAAAAGTATTTACAACACGTATATACATTGTTCATTATAGAAGATACAATTACTTTCGAATACATTATACTGTGAAGTTTTCTGAAAAAATAAAGTTTGTTAAAATACATTCTAACACTGAATGTTTGCGCCTTTTTTTCTACATGCATTATTAACATTTCTTCAGAGTTACCAGAACATTTCAATAAATTCTTTTTCTGAACAACCATATCTCTATCTGTGTTCACGATGTTTTAGTGTAGAATTTGTACAGAAAATGAACGCCAGTCTGTCATAATGCATTTTATAGCATATACATTGTTATATTTTCTTATATATCCTTCAAAGATGTCGATGCTGATAGACTTGTGGGCAGCACGCAGACATGCACCACCAATGCGTCCCGGGTGTCTCGGGTTCGAATCCCGACTCGGGATGTGCCCTTTTGTAAAATAATAACGATAAAAGGCAGAATATTCTTTATCATTTATCAAAAAAAAAGTCTTCATAGTTAACAGGAAAATTTCTATTCATACAAAGTCTGTGACATTGCACTGACCACTCTTTCACATTTATACATGCATTATTTAAATTCCTTCAAACCTGACAGCAAGATTTCTATTCATACTTCTTCAGAATGCCCAAGATTCTGTCTGTATCAAGTTTCACGAGATTTCAGAGAAGATTTGTACAGAATGGCAATTTTAAATGAATGGCAATTTGTCACAATGCATTATATAGCATATATATTGTTATATTCTCTGTCATATATCCTTCAAAGAGATTGATGCTGATAGCCTTGTGGGCAGCACGCCAACATACAGCGCCGATGCATTCCGGGCGTCTCGGATTCGAATCCCGACTCGGGGACCTTTCCTGATCTCACACCCATGTTGCTTCTTGTCATTTCTGATGTGTCCTTTCATAATAATAATAATAATAGCGATAAAAGGCAAAATGTCTTTTATTATTTCTCCAAAAAAAAAAGTCTTTAGAGTTAACAGGAAAATTGTAGAATTTGACATAAAATGAAAAGTAAATCTTGGTAACACATTACAATATGTGTACAAAAATATGCATTAATTCATGCTTAATTAATGCACAGATAATCACAAGTTAATGTATAATTCATGATGAACTAAAGCATTTATTAATGATTCCTTCATCAGCAACAAATGAACATTCTATATGATTCATAGATTAAGTAATCATTAAATTGTTATTAGTTAAATGCGTCATAATGTGTTAATTTCCTTTATCACTTATTTTATTAACTAATGATGTAAATTCATGTTAATTACCACAGTGTTCAAAGCTATGTACTTCAACTTCCAGTTGTCTACTTTAAACACTCATTAGCTAGTGATTTGCAAATGTATCACTATATTGTGACTTGTTGAGGCACATGACTAACTAATTGTAAATCCATAACCACAATGACATATTACTTAACAATTAGTTAATAGTCCTGTGCCTCAACAAGTAAAGTCAGAACATAATGATATCTTTGCAAATCATTAGTGGTAATGATCACATTAATTTACACTATTAGTTAAAATAAGTGATAAGGGAATTAATACATTATGGCACATTTAACTAATAAAAATGTGTTGATTACTTAATCTATGAATCATATAGAATGTTCATTAAAATGATGATGAAAGCCTTTATTTGTCACATACACTGTTACATGCAGCGAAATTGGACCCCTCCGACCATACACAAACATCATATTTCAGGGGAAGACAGGTCAGTCGAGAGGTAGCATAGAAAATAAGAAGATAAGATACATTAGGAAAATGATATGTGAATTGGGCCAATGGAGCAATTTGACCTGTTACTGAATTGTCATATCTGTCAAGTTCATGGGTTCATAACTTCAAAATGCTATGGTGGAAATGACTGTAATTTTGTGTGGTGACAGTCAAGAGACTTGGGAATGAGCCCCCAGTGGAATTTTTATATCACACTCAAAGGAAGCTGAGCTATAGCGCCACCAATTGGGCCAATGAAGCGACCCATTTCCAAGTTCATGGGTCCATAACTTCAAATGCTATGGTGGAAATGACTGTGTGTGGTGACAGTCAAGAGACTTGGGAATAACCAGTGGAATTTTTATATCACCTTGAGATATAGCGACCAATTGGGCCAATGAAGCAATTGACCTGTCTGAATTGTTTCTGTCAAGTTCATGGGTCCATAACTTCAAAATGCTATGGTGGAAATGACTGTAATTTTGTGTGGTGACAGTCAAGAGACTTGGGAATAAGCTCCCAGTGGAATTTTTATATCACACTCAAAGGAAGCTGAGCTATAGCGCCACCAATTGGGCCAATGAAGCAATTTGACCTGTTACTGAATTGTCATATCTGTCAAGTTCATGGGTCCATAACTTCAAAATGCTATGGTGGAAATGACTGTAATTTTGTGTGGTGACAGTCAAGAGACTTGGGAATAAGCCCCCAGTGGAATTTTTATATCACACTCAAAGGAAGCTGAGCTATAGCGCCACCAATTGGGCCAATGAAGCAATTGACCTGTTATTGAATGTCATTTCTGTCAAGTTCATGGGTCCATAACTTCAAAATGCTATGGTGGAAATGACTGTAATTTTGTGTGGTGACAGTCAAGAGACTTGGGAATAAGCCTCCAGTGGAATTTTTATATCACACTCAAAGGAAGCTGAGATATAGCGCCACCAATTGGGCCAATGAAGCAATTGACCTGTTATTGAATGTCATTTCTGTCAAGTTCATGGGTCCATAACTTCAAAATGCTATGGTGGAAATGACTGTAATTTTGTGTGGTGACAGTCAAGAGACTTGGGAATAAGCCTCCAGTGGAATTTTTATATCACCCTCAAAGGAAGCTGAGATATAGCGCCACCAATTGGGCCATTAATGCAATTTGACCTGTTACTGATTGTCATATTTGTCAAACTCATAGGTCCATAACTTCAAACTGCTACGGTAGAAATTATTGTAATTTCCTCTTCAGAATGCCCAAGACTCTGTCTGTATCAAGTTTTACGACCAGGCTGCATCCAGCTTCTTATTCGCAGCTTCTTATTGACCTATCCGTTCCACCTTAAAAACGCCACGCTTCCGCCTTCCTTAGCTTCTTATTCACGTTCGACTTAGGGACCGTCTCTTTTTCAAATACGAACAATAAACGATTCTTAAATGTAAATAACACTGAGATAAGAGGGAAAACGGGCTGTCAACATGAAATCTAATTATTTGTTATTCGAATAATTCTAACATTATTCATTAGTTATTGAACGTTTCATCCTTTGAAAGTGTAAAACGATTTTTTTTTTTAAATCTAGCCTCTTATGAAGACTTAATATGGCCCAGCACCTGTGAATAGATGACACCTACCCCTGCGAGGACTCCAGATACAAAATTATGGCATTTTCATTGTTTTAAAATGCAATCAAAGTTTGCTTAATGCATAAATAGAATTTGTAAATATAATAATTTTTACTAGATTCTGTAAGTACTATAATTTCTACTAGATTTCAACTGTTCTTTCTGATACCTACTCCTATAAATACTATTCTGGTTTCTGAAAAAAAAAAAGATGTGATGTGAAATGCATTATACAAATGAATGTGAATTAAACTGATTAAGCCATTGCATTGTTGGTTACTGTACACTGCACTGTATATATCTATGTACATTGTCCACATATGTTTATATATATTGTCCACATATGTTTTATATATATGTATTTTATATATATATATATTGTCCACATATGTTTTATATATATGTAAATGTGGACTGGGCATTAATAACAGATTAGTAACAGGTCAAATTGCATTGTTGGCCCAATTGGTGGCGCTATAGCTCAGCTTCCTTTGAGTGTGATATAAAAATTCCACTGGGAGCTTATTCCCAAGTCTCTTGACTGTCACCACACAAAATTACAGTCATTTCCACCATAGCATTTTGAAGTTATGGACCCATGAACTTGACAGAAATGACATTCAATAACAGGTCAATTGCTTCATTGGCCCAATTGGTGGCGCTATAGCTCAGCTTCCTTTGAGTGTGATATAAAAATTCCACTGGGAGCTTATTCCCAAGTCTCTTGACTGTCACCACACAAAATTACAGTCATTTCCACCACAGCATTTTGAAGTTATGGACCATGAACTTGACAGAAATGACATTCAGTAACAGGTCAATTGCTTCATTGGCCCAATTGGTGACGCTATAGCTCAGCTTCCTTTGAGTGTGATATAAAAATTCCACTGGGGGCTTATTCCCAAGTCTCTTGACTGTCACCACACAAAATTACAGTCATTTCCACCATAGCATTTTGAAGTTATGGACCCATGAACTTGACAGATATGACAATTCAGTAACGTCAAATTGCTTCATTGGCCCAATTGGTGGCGCTATATCTCAGCTTCCTTTGAGTGTGATATAAAAATCCCACTGGGGGCTTATTCCCAAGTCTCTTGACTGTCACCACACAAAATTACAGTCATTTCCACCATAGCATTTTGAAGTTTGTGGACCCATGAACTTGACAGATATGACAATTCACAAGTTTGCTTCATTGGCCCAATTGGTGGCGCTATATCTCAGCTTCCTTTGAGTGTGATATAAAAATTCCACTGGGGGCTTATTCCCAAGTCTCTTGACTGTCATCACACAAAATTACAGTCATTTCCACCATAGCATTTTGAAGTTATGGACCCATGAACTTGACAGATATCACAATTCAGTAACAGGTCAAATTGCTTCATTGGCCCAATTGTGGCGCTATATCTCAGCTTCCTTTGGGGGTGATATAAAAATCCACTGGGGGCTTATTCCCAAGTTCTTGACTGTCACCACACAAAATTACAGTCATTTCCAAACTAGCATTTAGAAGTTATGGTCCCATGAACTTGACAGAAATGACAATTCAGTAACAGGTCAAATTGCTTCATTGGCCCAATTGGTGGCGCTATATCTCAGCTTCCTTTGGGGTGATATAAAAATCCACTGGGGGCTTATTCCCAAGTCTCTTGACTGTCACCACACAAAATTACAGTCATTTCCAAAGTAGCATTTAGAAGTTATGGTCCCATGAACTTGACAGAAATCACAATTCAGTAACAGGTCAAATTGCTTCATTGGCCCAATTGGTGGCGCTATATCTCAGCTTCCTTTGGGGGTGATATAAAAATCCACTGGGGGCTTATTCCCAAGTCTCTTGACTGTCACCACACAAAATTACAGTCATTTCCAAAGTAGCATTTAGAAGTTATGGTCCCATGAACTTGACAGAAATGACAATGCAGTAACAGGTCAAATTGCATTTGTTACTTAATTGTCATATGTGTCAAGTTCACAAAACCACGGGGCAGCCATGGTCTAATGGTCAGGGTGTCAGGCATGCAACTGAAAGTTTGCGGGTTCGGGTCCCAGGCCCGGCAGGGTTTGAAGTACCTCACTACTCACTACTGTGTGTGTGCACTTGGATGGGTCTCCATACTTGGCCACACGTCACGTAATTTCCTTTCCTTTTCCATAAATGTGAAGAACTGATGAGAGCTATATAATGCTTACTGCCATTCACTTTCTGTAAAATTCTACACTAAAACATCGTGAACACAGATAGAGACATGGCTGTTCAGAAAAAGTATTTATTGAAATGTTCATGGTAACTCTAAAGAAATTTTAATAATGCATGTAGAAAAAAAAGGAGCAAATACTAAGTGTTAGAATGTACACAGACTTTATTTATTTTTCCAGAAAACTCCACAGTATAATTTATTGGAATGTAATACAACAGTATCTTCTATAATGTACAATATAAATACGTTTTGTAAATACTTTTCTTCTATTTCCGAGCACATTTAATTTTTAACTGCTGAAATATAGTTGTTCGTCAGCCTTTTTGGGCGCTTCGTGTCTCCGTACCGTAATTCCACTAATCGACGTGCAGCAAACTCCAGATGGCGGCTCACTTGACCGCAGGGCTGCCAACTTTTGAGTTCAGCCTAGAGTGAGATTTTGGGGGCGGGGCTTGTTATGGGGGAGGGGCTTATGGAGGGGCGTGGCTTGGTGTGGAAAAAATACAAACACAAAATCATTGCATTAGCAGAAGTGTATTAGGTATATATTGATTGTCAAAGTATTTGGTATCTGTACAGAATTTCTTGGGAGATTTACATTACATTTAATTTTCACAAACATTTTACAGAAATAGGATTAACATGTTCACAGATTAACATGTGCTCTATTGTAAATGCTGGTGGCTGATTTTGCAGCCTTAATCATTGATTTGGATGGCTTTTAAGTTATTTTACATAACTTTATTAAAGTTATGTAAAATAACTGCTCAGTGCTGCAAAACAAACAACTCTGCTAATGCTAACTTAATTCTATATAAACTATAACAGCATATTAGCTACTAGCCTAAACTGGATGGAGACACGGGGCGCCCTGTAACTCACTGACCTGCCTGCGTTCACAATTCACACGGTGCAGATGGGAGGGAGAACGGCTGACTACACAGTTTATTGGAATAAATTGTGTATTTCCCTCACAATTGTCACAAAAAACTCACTACACTGTCTGTCTGGTCTCTCTGCGCGTTGCTTTGCGAGATCATGCGGCGCGATTTTTTTTTCTCACTGCTGCACGAGTCTGCGTGAGAAAAGGGGGGTGTGGCGTGAGAGCGTGAGAATTGCGTCAATTGCGTGAGTCTCACGCTGAATGCGTGAGAGTTGGCAGCCCTGCTTGACCGGGTGTTCGCAGATGGCGGCTCACTTGACCGCGGTAAATCTACTGGTGGGTAAGTACATTTTGTAGTATTTTATTAATGTGATCGAGTTGTACTTGTTTGACACGAAGGAAAATGAAGAAATAATGTGCACATTGTCAACTGAAACGTAGTTTGAGTTTGGCTAAAATTAGCTAGTATGCTAAAAGTTTTTTTTTTAAATTAATGCTTGAACAACAAATACATAACTAAAGTGTCAAGGGTATACACAAAATGTTTGTATAAAATAACACAGTGAAATGAAAGGACTTCCTAATTCACAATAACTTAAAAGTAGCAAAGAAATACACAGATTGTATAGCTTTTTTGTTTGTAATCTCCTTTATGGTGCTTATATAAAAATCTAATTCCTTAAGTACCACAGAAAAAAAAAATAGGTTTCTGATTGCTTAATTTTTACAGTAAACAGTTTAGATATGGGTTAAACATTTATATAAATTTGTTAATATTCTAATTTGTCATATGTCCTTGTATGTGATAAAGGTAAAATTGTGTGCCCAACACATTTAGATGCAACGTGCCTGACCCCTGACTTGTTCAACACTACGTTAAGTTGTAAGTTTTTGACTGCTTTGTGTAATATTAAAAAAAGAAATCATGCTATAAAAAAAATTGCTGTTTACTTTTAATAGTCATTGAACCTTAATCTATGTTTTTCTGTATGTTCTCAGTGGATGTTCAAATCACACCTGCACGTACAAACCTATCAACATTCACGCCTTCACCAGTAGCAAGTATGTGATATCTAAAGTCATTTGCAAATTGCAAATCACTATAACGGTCAAATAGCATCACTTCTTTAATGTTTTAATCAACAGCTGGGCTGTCACACTTCCAGGAGGAAAGAACAGGTATGCCACCAAAAATTACTGTGAATGTGCTACAGTTCTCAATTGATTTTTATATCATCATTACTGAGTTATAGAATTAATGTCCCCTTCCATGGCACAAGTAATTTTATCACTTCATTCAGCAGGTATGCAAGGTTTAGATGTAAGATATTGTTTGTGAGCTTTCATTTTGGATAATAGGGTCCTCTTTCCATTATGTGGATTCATAGGACAAAAGCATGTTATTGTTAGAACGTTTAATAGTAAAATTGGACAGTGAAATACTCCAAAACTAACACATCATATGTAATATTACCACAAAGGACAATTTAATCCAACCTCACTGGATCTTCAAAGACAGATCATGAAACGGCTACCCCCAGATGTATGTCCCTGTTTTTTTTGTTTGTTTGTTTGTTTTTTTTCATATATATATGTAATGTGGCCGTCCTTGGTTTTGGATGTTTTAGGCAGCGACACAAGCACAAAACTCAGAAGTCTCTGATTGTGGTCTTTTATTGGCTCAGGCAAACAGCACACAAGGTTTCAACAGGCGTCCCAGGTGTCCTCAAACAAGAGGAAGAAAAGGTCAAACAACAAAACAAACAAAAAAAAAAGACAAAAAAAAAATTAATAGTAATAGATACATCAAATTAAGAAATAAACTTACATAAAGTAGGATCCCTTAACATAAAGGCAATGGTAACAGAAAGTTGGCTTCTAGCCCAACAGAAACACAGTTTGCCTTTCCCCCTCCCCTCTCCTGGTTTGACTCAACAACTTGGCTATATAGTTGAGGCTCCTCCCCTCCAGTTCAAATAGCCCAATAACAGCAAATCTCCCTTTTGATTGACAGCTCATTTATACATACATTTTCAGTCGAGAATTTACATGATCTTCATCATCATTATACAAACATTACAATATGCATTTTCTTTATCAAACTCTCTTTTCAAAAAGATAATATAGAGAAATTCAAAAGACAAACATTTTAAATGCATTTTCAAATTCTCGGTGACTAGACTCCACCCCTCACAAGGATGACATAAATAGGGCTTCCTGTTTGCGGGCCAGCCCCTCCTATCCCACAGGAAAAAGGTAAGACAAAGAAAACCATGAATAACAAACAGAAATATTGTTCTAACTTACAATGTCTTTTCTAAATACTTTACAGGAACAAAAGCAGTCACATTGGAATGTGCACCTTCCGTGTGACTGAAAAACAATAGAATTAATAAAAGTCATTTCAAACACAACTTGGTGAGACCATTATTTCATGTTCTACATGCCCCAGGTATCACAATATATATATATATATATATATATAGAAGTGGATCTGTGTAAGTTCCAAATTTAACAAAGCATAGGTGTATTATATTTGTGTATATACATACATACGCGCACACACACAGAGAACTGTGTACTTTTTATAATATCATATCACATTATTTTGATTGTGGTGTCACTTTTAGGTTCAGCAACTGTCCAGACTTGGTGGATCTTCTGTCAGGGACTGCGTTAACCAAATCATGAACAGGTATGTATTTACCTTGCATAGTTTGTGTGTATTGCTGCATAATATTTCAGGAACAATGTATATGATCGCCGCAATAATAAACTCAGCCTTTAATTTTACTTAAGTTCATGATTTATTGTCACACACTATTATATCTCCTTATAAACATGCCTGTTTTTGTGTTGAAGTTTTAAGATGTCAGTACTGACTCAGTTAGGCAGACTGAAAACAAGGCATCACCGTATAATAGCAGTGTAAGCAATGAATGAGTCATTACTTGTCACAAAAATTCTGGATATGGAAAAGGACATAGTTCAGAGTACTTGTTACATGATAGATGGATTGATATGGTTGTGAGAGTATTTGAACATTGCCATGATGCACACTACTGTTAATTTGTAATATTGACCGCATGTTAAAATGTTTCTGAAGTGAAGTAATACTGAATCATTTCTTTCAGTCATGTCAAATGCCTTAATGGCCAAATTCAATATGAGGGGTGGTGGCCAACTTGACAAAAAGCCTTTCAAAGCTACAGCTTTGTACTATGTAATTCAAGGTAATTTTGGCCTTATGACATTTAAAAAAAAAATCTCATGTTCCTTGTCTGTTATTTATTTAAATGACCACCTGTCTTTAATAGAAATGTCCTGTTCACATTCACACAGTTGCACATCTACTTTATTTCAAGAGCACCATAGAGATATTGAAGAGGCAGTGGGCTAATGCTGTTTTTATGTACTCTAGCACACATCAAAAAATGCAGAAAATCTTTTATTGACATAAGATTATTCTAGACTAAAATAACATATAATACTTATTGCTTACTTGTTACTAATGTTTCTTTCATGAAACTGAAAAGTCTTGTTCCATTGTATTTTAAATGTAGTTGTATAACCATAAAGGCATTTTCAAAATAAGTGCATGTTATTTAACTCAAATGTTGCCAATTTATTTAAAATATTCATACTCTCTTCCCTCAGATGCTCTAAAGAGGTGGAGTCCAACTGCCACAGATACCGAAATTGACACAGCAATGGCGGAACACCTAAAACATGCTCCAGGATAAGCTGGGGGTGGCTTTAAGAAATGAGCTGTGCTACAGAAATGTGCTATAGTAAACATTTTGAAATAATAGTAAATAAAGATTATAAATATATATATATATATATATATGTGTTCACTTTTATTCTTTACTTTGGTTATGTTCTTGTTTGAATAATGTCTACTTAAAATTAATGTAAAGCTTTGAGAAATTTGCTACACACTCAGAATTACCCACATTATACTATTTCTATTTTAATGTTTGTATAGTAGCCGTTTAACAACTGGAAGACATTTAAAAAATGTTATATGCACAAAGTATGTTGTAGTAAATTAGAACGGTCTACTTCTTGCTTAAGTCCACAAACAATGTGTTATTGTTTGTAATTTACACGTGGTTAAAACGTTTTGTAGACGTTCAGGTCTGACTGGACCGTTTTTGGACCATTTTAGAACTTGTAGTAAGTTAAGTTGTCTAAACCTCCAGAATGGGTGTGTGACTGTTTTATATGTAGGCTTATATACTAAAATTATATTAACACATTAAATTAATACACAGTATAGACATGCAGAAGATGACACATTTAGACGTCCAGGGACGTCCAGAAAAGACGTGCAGTTCACGTCCAGATAACGTCAAAGACGTCGGTTCAACTTTCATTTTGGAACTATTTTTCAACCATGACGGGACGTGTCGGATGGACGTCTTTTCAACGGTCCTTACACGTCCAAATGTTTGCTGGGCACTGCTTAATCGTTATCAACGTACTGCCGTGATATTATGCCAAACATTTATTTATGTGGGTATTGTAATGCGAGAAGTACAAAACCAGGTTTACATAATAAATAATATTTTAATATTCAAATACATCTTGAATACGGAGACATTTGGTTTGTGTCGTATGAGAGATCCGATGTTAGTTTCAGTTTCGCTTTAGCCTAAATGGTTTCGTTTTGGCTTGTCGCCAGCTTACTATATTTTTCATTCTTGTTCTTTTCTAAATACTGTTAAATTGAAAGGATTTTTTGTGGAGTGAGGGGAACTAAAATAGCCTAGCCTATGTTTATAGTGTATTGTAAATATTTCGCGTCGACACCAGGTCTTTCTGAATGTAATAATAAAATGCGACTTAACGTTATAGGCCTACGCGATTTATCTTTTTTCTCTCAAAAATGCAATTTCATTTTATTTTAACCATCCAGAAAACGTTTTAAAATATTTTGATTACTGAATTACTGCAAAAAAGACCTTTTAAACCGTTTAACTTATTGTATTAATCGGTCAAAATTCTTCTGTCGGTTAACGGTTAACCGGTTAAAATGAGCATCCCTAATCAACACTCAACAATGTTCCGGCCAGAGCAATGTGTTTTTGTTGTCGCTCACTCTTTATTTATTTTATTGTATTATTTTTGTTTCTTTATCCTGGCTGAAGCAGTTTGTTTGTTGTTTCAATTTATATGAATGTTCAGCCTGTTCTAGTTTAAATGGAAATATATTATTGTTAATAAGCTGAGTCTGAGAATTTTATTT
Organism: Labeo catla; assembly: GCA_012976165.1. Lineage (NCBI taxonomy): Eukaryota > Metazoa > Chordata > Actinopteri > Cypriniformes > Cyprinidae > Labeo > Labeo catla. Next base: position 86,056 of record VONZ01001012.1, on the reverse strand, counting down.
ATTTGATAGTTTATTTCACATTTCTTGTTTGTAAAGGCTAAATACAAATAAAACGTGAACCTTATTTTTCTTGTACTGTTTTTATTTAAAAAAAATATATATATAATTTTAATAGGAGGAGCCTGGAGGTATTATAGACTTTGCAAATTCAGTTTGCAGACATTTGTAGGTACAGACATCCATTGTGTGTCCTCGGCAGTTTTTTCCTGAGGCTTTTTAATATTGTCCGTATCGATATCGGAATTATATCGTATCGACCGAAATTATCGTGATATAAATTTTTGCCATATCGTCCAGCCCTACTTCTCTATCATATTTATAGTGTGTGATTTGCAAAATTCCTATCATAGCCTACACCTCATATGGTTATGGTTGCGCTTTTGTCCAAAGTGACATAAATACTAGGGATGAGCGAGTACAGCATTATCTGTATCTGTATCTGTTAACCATATGAATTATCTGTATCTGTATCTGTACTCGGAGTGGGCGGGGCCTAACCCGGAAGTGGGTGGGATTTAACCTGGAAGTGGGTCATGTTGTCTTGAAATGGGCGGGGCTTTAACCGGTATGTTATTTTAAGCATGCAATTGATATGGGTTGATCAGAAATTGTTATATTTATTGCTGATTAGAAAACTATTTACATGACAGCATCAGCATTGAGCTTCAGATCAGTGGTTTTGGTCATGATAACAAACGAACTATATACAGAACAAGTTTTGCAACAATGAATACAACACATGCAGTTGCAATTATGAAGTAAAATGTAATGAACAAGAGTTTTCATTTCAACATAACTTTCTTTTTTTAACCTTGAGCAGTGTGATTTTTTTATTTATTTATTTATTTATTTATGAAATACAGAAAGAAAGTGTCAGACACTCAGTGCGTGAAGTAAAAAAAACTGGTCAGAGCCAGCTGACGGTTTAAAAAAGAAAAAAAAAATCTCCGACAGGCAGAGACGCGAGTCGCTTTTACCAAGCACCACGTCTGAACAAACCCCACGTTTACCAAAACTCTACTGGTTAAAAAGTAAGTACTACAAACAAACCAAAGTAAAAAACAAACCTGAAGCTGAAGAAACCCTAAAAAACAGAAAAAAACCCGCAAACCTGAGTGACTGAGGGAGAGAACAGAGAGAGAGCGCGCTGTTCTCTTCTCTTCTCAGTGTTCTGTGTGTGTGTGAGCAGAGCGGGACACAGCAACACAATAAATCTGTATGTGTGTAGTAGAGATGCACCGATTGACGGGCTAATGATCGGAATCGGCCGATTTTTCGTATGATCGACCCAGATCGGTGACCGGCCGGTCAGGCTCACGTCCGCTGATCCAATTACGTCACAGCTACGCGCACACTCGCAGTCTGGTGTTAACATATCGTTGGTGTGGAGATGACACAAATATCGCAGTTTGTAACGTTTGTAAAGCAAAAATACATCGTGGGGAAACAAGCTTAAAAACGTTCGGAACAACAAACCTAATAAGACACTTAAAACACTATCATTTAACTGAATATACCCAGTTTGAAAAGGGGAAAGTGGCTAAAGCTAGCGCGCCGAGTCCAAGCCAAAACTCGTCAGCCACAAGTCAGCAGCCTGTACTATCCTTTACTGGGATGAGCAGTGAAAAGACCAAAGCAATTACGAGGAAAATTACGGAATTCACGGCCCTTGATGACCAGCCGTTCTCCATAGTCGAAGAGCACTTTTAAATTGTTTTGTTAAATTAATGTCTTGTATTGTAGAATGCACGCTCAGCACCAGAGGCGGGTAGAGTACCCAAAATCTGTACTCAAGTAAAAGTAAAAGTACTTATGGAAATATTTACTCAAGTAAGAGTAAAAGTAACAATCCCAATAGTTACTTGAGTAAGAGTAAAAAAGTATCCGATGGTAAAACTACTCAAGTAGCTAGTTACTAGTTACTTCTGATCTGATTGATATAAAGCGAAAACCTTGAATTTCAAACTATTTGGAAAGCTTCCACACACCTCTCCTTGAAAGTCTCTTTGTTTTGTTTATATAAAACATAGGCTGAAGTAAAGTAGTCTCATCTCAGTCCTGTGATGGGCACATTAGTGTACGAATTTGTGTATAACGTCACAGTATGCACTTCAATTTATTTAGATTTTTGGAAAATGGATATGAAAACATGCAGACGTTTAGAATGAACGTTTTTTTACGAACCTGTATTGTTTGTAAGGTTCACAAGATATTTGTCATTGCTTGCACAATGACATATGAGGAAAAACATTCGGACAGTGTGTAAAAATATGGTACTATAGGGTCAAAGTGCCCATAGTTACCAAATTACCATTAATAGGGTTCAAATAGGCATCATCATATTAGCCGCTTTGTGCTAAGCGAAAGCGCACTGTATGATCAAACAGCCAACCCAACAAACACAGAACGTTGCTACAACGTAGCCAACCTTTTAGCAACGTTGTAACAACATGGCTAAATGGTTGTTGGTTCTACATTGTCTTGTTAAGGTTGTTACTGCGTTGTCACAATGTTGTCATTCAACCACGGATCGCTGAAGGTTGTGCTTAGGCTGTCTGGACAACCACTGTACGACGTGTACTAGTCACTGTTCCGAAGCGCATTTTACAACTGAACAGACCGTTGGGCCGTTATTCTTTTTCAAGCCAGGATACGTGAGTATTGCTTTGGTTTTCTCAGATAAATATGTAAATATCCAAACGAAACCTACAATTTTCGTGTCCAATGTGAGATGTATTTGTTCTGCTAATAAACTGAATGGACAGAATAGCTGACAATTCACATAAACCCGTTTGCGATCGGGTTTGGTGTAATGCTAACTATATTTCTTTCACTATTCAGATAACGTTGCTGATATTTAGGAAAAAGAGTTAAACATATTCAGGTCATGTAAATGATAAAGTGTCTTAACATTACGCCAAAAGTTACAAGCCATAATGAAGCTATGAAAAGTGATTAACATTTCAGCACAACAGACAGCAACATAAGCGCATTCAATCTAGTCTACAAATAATATCTGTTACCTATTGGCCAATAAATTGTTAGATTTAACTCGCCAGTGTTTTTGTTAAACGTGTACATCTGTTCCTACATTTGAGCACTCGGACTGAACGGTTATGTTTCACTCTGTCTATATAGAGCAGTGAGCGCATTATTGGCTGAGGAAAGCGCTCCGCGTTTCTCTCACACGCTATAATGTCTTACAATGAGATTAAAATTGGCACAGTATATAGATCATTTTTTTCCAGTTAAAATGAATTAGTTTTCATTGACTAAGGCTCACAGATTGCGTTCACGTTCTGATTTCAGCAAATCAGTTTGAGCAAAAGCAGACAACGTGATTAAAATTCATTAACCAATCATCAGATCTTATCGCTTTTCATACTGATATTAGGCGTCAATTTAGCAGATAGACAGATAGATAGATAGTATATATAGGACATCTATATATTTATCTATTAGAACACTATTAATTATTATAAAATTAATCACATTAATTATTACAAAAACGTATTAAACACTGCTTAGGTTTGTAGGTACAGAAATTAAATAATCAAATAAATTTGCATTTTTTTCACTGTATAAATTAAATATAGAATAATCATTGTTAAAGGAACAAATTTATTTATTTATTTATTTATTTATTTATTTATATTAGGTCCTTTTCATATATACTAGATTAATCCAAACTAAAAACCAAGTGTGAGATTTTTAATATTGCTTTAATGTTCTGTACAGCTGGTATTGGCATGATACTAAGTTTGACATTTAATTTTACAGCGATCAGTTACCCCACATTTACAAGATGGTTCATTGGACTTCTTCTCCCAATTTTAAGTAAGTATTCATATACTTGAGCTCAAACCTGTCACCCTACACATTTCATTCACATCTTTTTCTTTCATATCTGTACTATCCTATTATAATAAGGACCTAAAAAAATGAAAAAAAAAAAAAGATTTGATAGATGTTTAAAATAACTTTAAAATGTCTCAACGCAAAAGCAGTGATGTAGTGGTGCCTGAAGAAGTGGGTATATGCATAATTTATAATATATGTTTGTGTGTGTGTGTGTAATTAACACAATCAACGTCCAGAAACATGGCAAGGAGATTGGTAATGTGACATCCATGTGACATCAGGGGTTTAACAGTATACAACACATTGATTAATAGCGATATTTATGTGTTGTGCACGCCTAAACTTTTTCTCAGAACGATATTTTCTTTCACTCGTAATGCGCAGCAGCCAGGAAAGTTGTTTTTATCAAGGAAAAAGGAGAAAGTAAGTGTTTTATCTCATTTACATTATGTATTTTATAAGATAATATTACTTTTTAAAGATATTTGTATGCTGTATGCCCTAAACAAGCCTAAATGTTTCTCACAGATTTGAATTGCTATGCAGTGTGGAGTACGGAGGTCGCTTTTACCAGGTAAACATCAGTAGTAAGTGTTTTACCTCATTAATAGCAATATTTAAGGATTAATTGTGAATAATTGTGCACTCCTAAACTTTTTCTCAGAGTGATATTTTCTTTAACTTGTGATGTTGAGTACCTAGGAAAGTTGGTTTTATCAAGAAAAACACAGAAAGTAAAGGTTTTATTTCATTTACATTAGGTATTATATAAAGATCATATCTTTATTAAGATATTTGTATGCTATGCACCTAAACGAGCCTAAATGTTTCTCACAGATTTGCTATGTAATGCTGATGGAGGTCACTTTTAATAGGGAAACACTAGAAGTAAGTGTTTTATCTCATTTAAAATATGTATTTCATAAGATCATATTGAGTTATAGCAACATTTATGTGTTGTGCACTCCTAAACTTTTCTCAGATGGATTGTTTTTCTTTCGCTCAGGAGATGATGTGCTTGAAGAGTATGAATCCACCAATACATTAAGTGGGATGAGAAGATTTTTGTTAGGACACATAACAGAGACATGGGTAAGCCATAATTGCATATTTTAAGATGCTTTTTTTTTAAACAATAATAAGAAAGAATCTGGTTTCCTTTGGGTTTGCACTGTCATTTATTTATGTGCTGTCCCATTTATGCGCATTCATTTTGGTAGGAGGAGTCCAACTTAAATGTAGAGAGAGATCAGTACGCACTTGGAATTATGACTTTGTCGCTGATGTTAAAAGACCAATTTTCCAGTAAGACTGACAATATATATGTACATAAATTTACAGTGAATTAAATGCTTTTACTCAAAGTAATTTATTTGCTTTTTGTATTCTATTGTATTATCTAGATTTAAACTGTCAGATTGGCATCTACATTAATGTTAGTCTTTTTGGTTCTTATTTCGAGGTCACTGTAGCCACCCAGATCCAGACTGTATCCAGGTCAAATGGTCACTGCAGGTACCCGGATATAGTCCGTACCCAGCCCAGATAGTGGATCAGCACCTAGAGATGATCTCTACAGCCCTGAATGTCAGCGGAGACCAGGACAAATAGATGAGCGCCAGAGACTGATCCCATCTGAAGACCTTGTCACCTAGATGGCGATCCGGACAAGACCACAGGAACCAGATGAGTTCTCTGCACAAACTTTGTTGCAAGGTAGATTTAAAATTTCGTCTGGCCAGAGGAAAACAGAACTATTTTAACACACTATTTCCCTGTTTAAAGGGCTACTCCACCCCAGAATGAAAATTTTGTCATTAACCACTTACCCCCATGTTGTTCCAAACCTGTAAAAGCTTAGTTCATCTTCAGAACACAAATTAAGATATTTTTGATGCATTCTGACAGCTTTCTGACCCTCCCATATATACAGTAATGTAATTAACACAATCAACGTCCAGAAATGTGGCAAGGAGATCCATAAAATAATCCATGTGACATGTCTTACAAAGCTACGGGAACATACTTTTTGTATGCAAAGAAAACAAAAATAATTAGTCTCCTCTGCATCAGTATCACCTGAATGCAAACAGAGTATTGTTCAAATCAAAGTGTAAATAAATATAGAAGACGTATCTGTGTGGCACAGATGACACAAAACAGCATACGCCATTTGTGTTCAGGTAAAACATTCTAAAATGGTGCTATAGGGTGATGCAGAGGAGACAAATTTTTGAATAAAGTTGTAATTTTTTTATTTCTTTGTGAGAATAATGACAATTTTCATTTTGGAGTGGAGTAACCTTTTAATACTGTAAAGCTGCTTTAAAACTCTACATTGTAAAAAACATTATATATAATGGTGACTTGACTATTTGACACTTGTCTCTGACATTTCACCTGATAAATGGATGTGAACTTATCCTGTTTTTTATGTTTTGTTTTATTTTTCAATTTTACAGGAGCACTTTTGTGATGCTGCAAGTGAGAATGTATATCTTGCTTGGCTGAAAACTGCAGAGAAACGCATCTTGTCATGCTGAAAACAAAAAATGAGACTATACTCTCTTCAAGGAGGTCCAAACACCATTAGCAAAGACTGTTGTTGTCATTATAAACCTTATGACATTAAGAGTACATAATATGTACCACATTAGAATGTGTATTTTGTGTCTTTGCATTGATATGCCTTGGCATTATGATGTTTTAATTGCTGTAAGAACATGTTTTTACATGTATTGAAAACACTGAATGTGAAGAAATTTTGTTGCAGGGAAAATTATACGTTTCATTTTGTAAATAAATGTAAATGTGCATTGTTTTGTGTTTTTTTTTTCCACCTGAACATTGTTGCTGTTGACCAGTTAATCCAACTTTGGTATTTTCATCATCCATTCTGGTGTTAATATTTTACATGTTAAAAGTTTGTTAGTAACACTGTCAGGGTGTTAATAATGTTAACTCTTTCAAAAGTGTTAATTTTTAAACTTTACCGCTGATAAAGTTTACAGAGGTTCACCGGTTTAAGAAATTTCTGATCGTAAAAACCTGCTTCTTTTCACTTTCAAGGTATTGTTTTAGCTATAAATGTACTGATTCAAATTAGTAATCAATAATAATGATTTTACACTCTGCGCGCCTCCCCTAACATGCTCTCGTGTATTAACACGCAGAATGGAGTAGGGGGACGGAGCGGGCGCGGGCGCAGCAGGCTCAATCATTAAACGTTTCAAAGGAAGCATCATCACTGTCTTTACTGTTTGAGTTTAGGGAATATTTGCATTTATTTACACGCAACTAAAGTAGCTATTCATGTGGTGGACTGTCAGGACACTACTGAATGATGCGCATTTATAAGTAGGAATAGGCAAAGCCGACTGATAAAGTCTGTCGTATCAAGCTCCTATTTGAGTCCTACATTAGTGGCTTGGTATTTGATTTTTGATTTTTTGCTATTTTATTGTTCTCTGTTTAGACCTGTGCCTGCCGCACATCATTCTCTGGCCCCGGACTGTCTGTCTGGTTTTGACTTGTGTCTAAGTCGCTCTCGACTGCGCTCCCCTGCCCGCTGTATTTACCAGTCCGGAGACCACCTCGGCCGGTGACCTGCTGCTGCTTTTCTTTTTGTTTGTCAGCAAACGTTCTCAAATGCCTTTTTTCCATGTATGCAATGTTTTAATAAAGTTGGATTATATGAACCTGTATGGCATTTTTTCCTCTTTGAAGTTTCATAGCAGGTTTAATGTTAAAAAGAACAATTAATGATTAAACAGCATTTAAAAAAAAAATGCAAATAAAATAAATAAAAAAATAAGACGCAGATTTATAATCTGGCATAAAAATAAATGTTGTCGGAACGTCGTCTGGCAGTTGCTGAATGTCGCGCAACAACGTTGCTACAGCCTTTTCACGTCTTACATTTCAACGTTGCTACAATGTCGCAAGGACGTAGACTACAACGTTGCCAAAGTAAAAATAGAACGTGGCAGCGACGTTGCCACAACGTAACTGTGTTTGTTGGGAAGTAAACAGCTGTTACGCTGCGTTCACAGCTCATGCATTAATATTGTCAATAAATGTGTTAGTTTTTAGAAAGGTTTTACCTTCTGTGTCCGTCTCTGTTAACATGCACATCCCCTCAGCATTTGTTGGTAACGTTATACCTGTCGTCGCCTTCTGTTTATTTTATTTTTTGCGTTGTTTATAGTTGTGTCCTTTTTTCTGTTATTTAACGAAGTCCCAAAAACAGAAATATCTGATCATATCTCTGTTTATATTACAATTGCGTTACCAAGGCAACGACTAACGCATTTGTGTTTACATTCCAAAGAGTTCCGTTATCAGCACCACAGTGGAAAATGAAACCGTATCCGTGCTGACTGGCCCGGATCGGAACGGAACGGAACGGTTAAGCGAAGAGAACGGTTCGGCCCGATAGTGGAAAAGCGGTTATTGACACTTACCGCTACATGTTTTTTCATGTTGGAGCTGGAATTTTTGTACGCAGCGATGTCGCTTTTTTGGTGCAAACAGCCTGCATCGCATTATGAAACTGTTCTTTCTCACATCTTGAAGTGAAAAAATAGAGTTGATTTGAGGCCACGGGTGATCTGCCCCCGATAGCTCACACACGTCATCCTCTGCTTCAGCCATCATCTTTCTAAACGCGCGCTGAACTTAAGCAGGAGATGCGTAGCAGACTCTCGCGAAGCAGCCTCTCCAACGTCTCGCGAGACTTCAGATCAAGTCACGTAAACGAATTATTATTTTATATATCTAATATTTATTACAATTTTGTCAGTAACGGAGGAACGCCATCAAATGTAGCGAAGTAAAAGTAAAGTTTTTTCAATAAAATGTACTTGAGTAAAAGTAAAAGTACCTATCTTTAAATATACTCTAAAAGTACTAGTTACCCCAAAAATTTACTCAAGTAAATGTAACGAAGTAAATGTAATTCGTTACTACCCACCTCTGCTCAGCACCGCCAAGAGTTTAGCGCCATCGTTAAAACGAAACCGAAAGTAAAACGCGCGGGCGCATTCAAAAGCAATTTTAATACCCCACGTTTAGAGAGCGACTCCCGAATGTGCGCAAATTAGTCTACATAACATATCTAGGCTGTAGGCTATAGGTTGTGTAGTTGTATTTAATACAACCTTAATATTCATTTGGTGCTCCTGATTTTTTTTTGGTGCTCCTAACTTTTTAAAGTTGGGAGCACCAGTTCTACCAAGTAAAAAAGTTAATTTCGAGCCCCTATATGCTTTCATTACAGTTCTTTAAAAAAAAAAAAAAAAAATCGGAATCGGCAAAAATCGGAATCGGCAGGTCACACTTACTGTAAAATCGGAAATCGAAATCGGCCAAGAAATTTGCAATCGGTGCATCTCTAGTGTGTAGGGGAGGGGCGCTGTGACTAGCCTATCACAGAACGCAGACACAGTAAACTACCCAATGAGAATTTTTATTCAATCCGAGCACAGATATTGACTCGTATTACTAGTATGATACTCGTACTCGGCAAAAGTGCTTTATCCGTGCCGGATACTCGTTTCAGCCGAGTACCCGGCTCAACTCTAATAAATACAAAACAATATAATACTTAAATTTAACAGGGAACAGATTGAGATGTTGGTCAGATTCCCAGCTAACAATTTTTGGTTCCCAGAACGTTCTGGGAACGTTAGGTTTTGGTTCCCAGAACGTTCCCAGAACGTTACCGAGAACGTTCCCTATTGGTTAGCCAGGAAAGTTTTCTTAACGTAAATAGAACGTTCCCTGTAGGTTAGGGGAACGTTCTGGGAACCTACAGGGAACGTTCTATTTACGTTAAGAAAACTTTCCTGGCTAACCAATAGGGAACGTTCTATGTATGTTCCTAGAAGGTTCCCTGAAAGTTCTCCGTAGGTTCCCAGAACGTTCTCCTAACCTCTTCACTACGATACCGCTGCCGTATGTCAGCACTCCCGCGTCCCGTAGTAAGCAGCATGGAAGACGGACGGATGTGGACCTCAATAATCACTACTACAAACCATGTCTTGTTTTAAACTATTGTTTAATCCTTACAGATATTTAGAGCACATTTAGCCACCATAAAATGACATTAAATTATCCTTTAATATCTTAGATTTGTTTTATTCGTTAATATATAAGATTAGAAGTACCATAACCCAGATTTTGTTTATTAAAGCACCAAATAACACTGACTTCAACAAAATATTGGATTTTAAAAATGTGAATTTTATTTTTACAGACATTGAAAACGAATAACATTTATTTTACTTTACTTAGAATAATATTACATTCGTTTCTTACCACTGAATTCACGACGATGTGCTTCTCTCTTTTGGTCAGTACACAAAAACTTCTCCGTTAACATCATGTTCTCTTCAATTGGACGTGTCAAATTTCCCTGAAATCACAATATTTACTCTCGTATATATATATATTAATTATAAGTAATTATTCATTAAAGCGATCAATCAACGAATGTTAGTCAGTCAGTAAAACGAAATTAATTTTTTTAATTAATTAATTAATTAATTTTTAAATTACGCGGGTGCGCGGCTTTCTGTGGAAGGCAGGATTGAGCGCGTGCTAGAGAAGCGCTTGCAGATCAGAGGCGCGCAGAAAAGAAATATACAAACAAACCCAGTGTTAATGATATGCTTTTCTGACTACGCTTAACCTTGGCTTAATTGGAATTATATTATAATTATAATTCGATTTGACCACTTTGATGTCTACACTTTATTAAACGCTTATTTCAGACATGAAATTCTGCAAAAAAATAGTTTGTTTATGATGAAAAAGAATACATTTTAACATTAGAATGATCAGAAAGATCTGCCAAGTTTTTATTAGTTTACACTGATATGACAACTAAAAATAACCTGCAGGGAACGTTCTGGGAAGGTTGTTTTTAGGTTATAAAATTAAACCAAAAAATAACCTGCAGGGAACGTTCTGGGAACGTTCCCTGTAGGTTGTAAAAATGCAATCTAAAATAACCTACAGGGAACGTTCTGGGAAGGTTGTTTTTAGGTTATAAAATTAAACCAAAAAATAACCTGCAGGGAACGTTCTGGGAACGTTCCCTGTAGGTTGTAAAAATGCAATCTAAAAATAACCTATAGGGAACGTTCCGGGAACGTTCTCTATAGGTTATAAAAATAAAACCTAAAAATTACCTGCAGGGAACGTTCTGGGAAGGTTCTTTTTAGGTTATAAAATTAAACCAAAAAATAACCTGCAGGGAACGTTCTGGGAACGTTCCCTGTAGGTTGTAAAAATTTAGGTTATTAAAAAGAGAACCTACAGGGAACGTTCCTAGAACGTTCTCATTTGGTTCCCAAAAAAATAACCAAACGGGAACCATAGGGGAACGTTAGAGGAACGTTCTGTGTTTGCTGGGTTATAGCTAATAAGGAGAATAGCAAAAATGAACAACGTCAGTTCAGTCAATAGCATAATGAAATAAACAATGAAAATGAGGGAAAACATCAATAATAAACAATGTCAATTCAAGCAAAATATAATAACAGCATGCACTCAAAAAAATATTTCAGCCCTTAACGTAATTCAATTACGTACATCTTTTCCATTCATTTAGATTACATAGTTTTAATTTAAACAAATCAAGTAAACTTAATGTGATTCAAATGCATCAGTCTTACGTAAATGAAACAGGTAAAGTTGACGTAATATTTCAAACCCTGCTCAGTGGTCATGTGTTTCCACACTACAGAGTGTTCAAGTAGCATTGACACAGTGTTGGAGTTAAGGAGATCATTATGTCATGATTGACCAATAATGATCAACACCTGCTGTTTACAAGCAGAATCACAGAAGGAAAGAGAATCACAAGAATCAGCCACAGCCAAAGATAAAATGAACTTAAATAAATTTAATAGACATTAAATCTCTGATTAAACAACTCCACAAACATTACAGTTTGGCTTGATTTCTGTCATATATCTACAAATATTATTTGAGAACATCTAAACAGAGGTTTAGATGTTTTATTTATTTTTATTTTTTTTAAGTTTCAGTTGACCTCACCATCATGGCGATCAGGGTTTACTTTAGTTGGACTCTTGACTTTTTTTTTTTTTAATTTTTTTTTTGGCTGCTGTAATTGTGTGTATAAAGCACATCTATTACAGCAAAATAAAAAATCAAAAAAAAAAAAAAGTCTGATTTGGTGTTTTTGGTAAATTTTTTTTGGTTGTGAAATCATTATCATCCAGTGGCCTGATGCACTGATCTCATGCGGTTAGTCTATTATTTTCATAATGTTTACAACAGGTGTATGAACTATTATGGATTATCTATTATAGGTTATCTTATACATTAAACTTTGAAATCTACGGTATCCTTTTGACACACACAGACATCAAGAATCAGCATTTGAATCTCAACAATGGTGACATTCAACAGCTGCATGCTGGGTAACAGCAGATTATAAAACTCACCCATGACTCCCAGCATGCAGCTGTTGAATGTCACCATTGTTGAGATTAATATGCTAATTCTTGATGTCTGTGTGTGTTTAAGTAACACTGGAGATCTTGAGGTAATAATAGTAACAGTTCATGCGACTACTGTAGATATCATGAAACCAAAAGGTAAACCACAGAACGATATCAGCAAATCAGGCCACTGGATGATGATTTATTAAATGTTCTTGGTTAATTATTATTGAAGGTGTACATCAATAATAATTAACCAAGAACATTCAATAAAACTCTTTTTTCTTGTTGTTTGTTTGTTGCTATAACAAATGTGCTCTACAAACACAAATACAGCAACCAAAGAAAAAAAAAACTAAACTAAGAAAGTCAAGGGTCCAGAGCCCAACTAAAGTAAACCTTGTTCACCATGATGGTGAGGTCAAATGAAAAGTTTTTTTTAATAAAACATCTAAACCTCTGTTTAGATGTTCTCAAATAATATTAGTGGATATATTACAGAAATCAAGTCAATCTGTAATGTTGTTTGTGAAGTTGTTTAATCAGAGATTTGATGTCTTTATTTATTTAAGTTCATTTTATCTTTGGCTGTGGCTGATTCTTGTGTTTCTCTTTCCTTCTGTGATTCTGCTTGTAAACAGCAGGTGTTCATCATTATTGGTCAATCATGACATAATGCTCTCCTTAACTCCAACACTGTGTCAATGCTACTTGAACACTCTGTAGTGTGGAAACACATGAACACTGAGCAGGGTTTGTTTAACACTGGGAAATATTACGTCAGCTTTACCTGTTTCATTTACGTAAGACTGATGCATTTGAATCACATTAAGTTTACTTGCTCTGTTTAAATTAAAACTATGTAATCTAAATGAATGGAAAAGATGTACGTAATTGAATTACGTTAAGGGCTGAAATATTTTTTTGAGTGTGGTAAGACTACATTAAGGAGAATATCAGTAATGAACAACAATGTCAAATTAATAAACAGCCAAATGAAAATAGAATAAAACTATACAAACCATAACGCATTAGAAGTGCTTAATGAAGTAAGTCCATGTTGTAAGTCTTTAGACCCTCTTAAAAGACCCAATACTATCACAGGAACGGAGATATTCATTATATTACTGTTAAGCTCACTATCAATATTAAAATACGCCAAACCATGTGTCATGTATCACAGCTACATTTATGACCTTTGCAGCAAAAAAAAACGCGTGAAAATCAGTTCGGTATTCCGTGAGGTATGATTAATTAAATGCGTTGACAGCTCATTACACCTGCCAAACAGATTACACTGAGTGGAGCGGGTGACCGGTCCAAGATGGCGGCCCCACGTCTCGTCAGCCCCAGTAGGGAGTATCGGTCGATGCGGCGTCTACTCTCTATATATGTCTATGGGTACAGCACGCATGTCAACAGCACGCAGAGGGATAATCGCTGGCACGTGAGCAATAGGGAATACTGCATACTGACGTACGTTTGAGGTAATAACTTAAATTCTCATAGTCACACCATCTATCAGGAGCTGTAAATACTATTAAAGTGTAAAAATTAAGTTGCGCTAGTCCACGGATGCGTGAAGCGCTGGTCAGTGTCAAAATGACTGAGATAGCCAATCAGATCGAAGTAGGCGGGGTTTACTGATCACAGAAGCAGAGCCCGAAGCGTCAGTTTAACATTAATAGAGAGCGAGATAAGATGCTGCAAATCGTTTAATATTACACAAGCAGAACAAAAGAGTACAGTTCTGTCACTGGGGCGGTACAAAAGTGAAAAGGTAAAAATATGTACTTTTGGCACAGTGGTTAACCAGAAAAAATAAAAATGGCACGTCATGAAAATTGCCGACCCCTGATATATTCCATGCATATAAAACTTAAATTGTTATTTAATCCTTTGTTTTCTATGACTTCAATATAAAATACCCTAACAGCACACATACGTCGGGCCGACGTCGACCCGATTTACAAAATTCCATCGGCACGATGTCGCTCAGGGAGCGTTTGCTAATCGGCAAGATGTCGCCGCGACGTCGGCATTTGATCGCAAATGACTTCCGGCCGACGTTCGGCCGATGCAGCCGTAAATCCCGGCTGCTCTGCGTGTGCGCTCACTGGCGTTTTGCTCATCGTTATTCTAGGACCACCCGCGGCAGAAGCCGCCGGTTTATAATAAAACAACACACACCACTCTCAATAAAAGCTGCAAATTTATTAATACTTTCAATAAACATATTAAACATACAAATACGTTTACATTTATCAGATGCTTTTATCAAAAGTCACATACAAATGAGAAGCATTCCATTCAATGTGTACTCTTTCAAAGATTAACCATGGTTTTACCACAGCATTTGCAGTAAAACCATACTAAAACAAAATCAACCATAGTTTTACTACAATACCAATGGTTTAACTGACTGTTGCAGTAAAACCATAGTAAGTACAAAAATAACCATTACTACAGTATTTGCAGTAAAACCATAGTTACTACAAATTTTACCATGATTTTAAAAAATATGATTACTATAGTCATGGTTACCACAGTTTTACTGTAGTATTACTACAATATAACTATAGTAGAACCATGGCATCAAAACCTTGGTATGAACCAAAAAACACAAAAACTAAACTTGTTAAATCACTTATGGTTGCTACAGTTTTACTATAGTAAAACCATTGTTAACTGTTGTATAAGTACAAGCAACTTTTCAAATACTTATTTCAAAGTAGGTTTGCAGAAAATGCATTTTTTCAGGATTACAATAAAAAAAATTCTTTAATCAGCCAGAGGTGACTGAGACTTACTGGGGAAGATCTTCTGGCAACAAAGTAATGTCCATATGACAGCAGCTCAAACATAAAACATGTCATGTGTTCAGTACTAGTAATTACCTATTTTCATTGCCACACCAGAATCTAAGACTATTTTCATGGCAAAAATACAAGACACAATAATACAGTTACAATAATGCAAGAATGACATAAATAAAATAAAAACAAAGCAAACACTACAGCAGTTAAAATGTTTGAAATTATATAATAGAATATATATATATATATATATATATATATATGTATATATATATATGTATATATATATATGTATATATATATTACTAAGGTCTCTAGTCATGTGCTCACACACTATCCTTTAAGATTATTAAAGTTCAACAATTTTCAATCCAATTTGTATTGTTACAGTGTTGGAAATACATGTAAAAGAACAATGTTTAATCTTTCTCAGAGATACCCAGTTTATTTGTCAGCAAAACATTTTGATGATCCAAAAAGTGCGTTTTTGCCATTTTGTCATTTCTTTTTCTTCATCCTGCAGAGTGTTGCTTACAAATAAAAGGGATAGGTACACATCACTCAGAGAAAGATTAAATATTGTTCATTTACAGATATTAGAAACACTGCAATAATACAAAGCAGGTTGAAAATCGTCAAACTTACCCGTAAAGGCAATATAAGAATAATATTTGTCAGTTTTGTATGTCCAGTTGCCATCATCTGAAGTCTTGTTGAGTGTTGTCATCATCTGAAGTCTTCACAAGTGAGGCTGGATCCAATCTGGAACTGGCGTAAACTCTAGTAACCTTGGGATGGGCATCCAGAGATAAAAACAGTAAAGCAAAAGGAGAAAGATTAGTATAGCAGCTTTTATTATTTATTTCAGAGAAAGGTGATTTATTTAAGTCCACTTCCAAAACAAAGGTTCACATATAATGTACTCACCCCCTTGTCATCCAAGATGTTCATGTCTTTCTTTCTTCAGTCGTAAATAAATTATTTTTTTGGAGAAAAACATTTCAGGATTTTTCTCCATATAATGGACTGATATGGTGCCCCAAGTTTGAACTTCCAAAATACAGTTTAAATGCAGCTTTAAACGATCCCTAATGTGGTTGTAAATGATCCCAGTCAAGGAAGAACGGAATTATCTAGTGAAACGGTTATTTAAAAAAAAAACAAAAAAACAATTCAAATACTTTTTATTCTCAAACGCTCGTCTTGCCTTGCTTTCATTGAACTCTGTGTATTCTGATTCAAGACAGTTAGGGTATGTCGAAAAACTCACACCGTATTTTCTCCCTCGGCTTCAAAAATAATTTCAAAATCATCCTACATCACTGCAGAAGTACCGACAGAGTCTTTGCAAAGTGAACATGCAAAGAGGATCAACACCCTTAACAAAAAGGTAAAACAGCGATATATGATGATATCAAAGTTGAGGGAGAACATGAGATGGGAGTTTTTCGACATGAATAAGAAAAAAAAAAACAGTCCAGGCAGAGTAAGACAAGACGGGTGTTTGACATTAAAAAGTAAAGAAATTGTATTATTTTGTACTTTGCAATTTTGTTTTTACTGTAATTTGCTATTGTACAATAATTGTGTATTGTGTAGTAGGAATAGTACATACAAATAGTAAAATTGTGATACTACTAAAACTCAAATCAAAAGACAATCCAAACATATTTACAAAAGTATTTTTATTAAAACATTTCAAAACATTTTAGTATTGTGTTTGCTACCCAGAGTACAGTGCATCAACATTTTACAGCAATGAAAGCATTTTAAGTGTGCAAGAATATAAATGAAACAAACAGATGCATCTTGAGAGCTGGATTTGGAATCAATGTCCTAAAAGAGAACTTGATTTATCTTGAAACTATATAAAAAGTAAACCATCTTAAAATTAGCAAAAACAACAACAAGTGTCTTATAACCCTCACCCCTAAATGCAGGACACATGGGTGGTGACAAACAGGCCACTGACCCTCTCTGTGAAGTCCTCCATTTAAACATCATTTTGGACTGAATGAAGCTGTTGACATGCAGGGCTGATGGCCATCGCTCTGCACCACCGTCCTCATCTTCTGCTCACTCCCCGTCTGCCAGTATACTTATTCCCATCAGTGGTGAAACTGAAACAGTCGTGGAACACACAAAGACAAAACCTGTTATCCACAGCACCAGGAAAAATGAACAGAGCATGGGAAAAAAAAAATAGTGAATAAAAATTCTGTAGCATAGATGAAAAATAAATGAAAGAATAAATACAGTTGAATTCAAAAGTTTACATACACCTTGCCTTTAATCTGCAAAATGTTAAGAGAGATTATCATACAAAATGCATGTTATTGTTTAGTCCAAAAGAGAAAAGAACTTACAAAAGAACTTATAAAAATGACCTGTTTAAAAGTTTACATACACTTGATTCTTAATACTGTGTTATTACCTGAATGATCCACAGCTGTTTTTTTGTTTACTGATAGTTGTTCAATTTGAAGATCAGGTAAATTTAACATAAAAAAAAGAAAAAAAGAAAAGAAAGAAAACTGATGTGGATCATGTGGATCAAATCAAGTGTATGAAAACTTTTGAATGTGGTCATTTTTATAAATTCCACTATTATTTTTTCTTGTGGACTATATGTAGACATCTTTTATTTGAAATATCTTATTCAGGCCAGTACTAAATAAAAACAACATGCATTTTTTTTGTAAGCCCTCTTATTTTGTTTTTTAAAAAAAGTAATATTTTGCAGATACTGCAAGGTGTATGTAAACTTTTGATGACCTTAAATAAAAATTTAATTAATTTAAATGAAACTTACAAAATACTGCCATGCAACAGCATTGCCCTTCCCAGGGTGCAAAGACAAGTGGACCACATTGTAGACCTGCAAAAAAAAAATCAAATAAATTTGATTCAATAATGTGTTTGACTACTTGTTGACGATGTATAGGCTAAAGTCACGTAGACTGTTGCATATACATGTGTATTTCATACACTCCAACAATACATCAGTTATTTAAAAAAACAAACATATTATGCTTGACTTTGCTGAAGATTTTGGCATGCATTTTACTTATCTTTGTTGACTAATAGCAACTATGTCCAGTATTAACCGTGACCGTGAACCTGACTTTTTTTTTTGTATGTATTAAAAAGTGCTCATGTTTGTCATTGACAGGCTCGAATCAGAGGTTATTTTACCTTTCATACCATAGTAAAGCAAGCTTTGTTTAAACTCAACAGAATACAAAATAAAACTAACCAAAATGGCCTCGGTTTGTCTTTCCAGAGTTCCAACAAACATCGACTCTAGTTTTGGTGGAAATAAACCATAAGCTAACATTAATTCACTAGATATGAAAAGTTCAGTGGGTGAAAGAGCACGTAACTCACGGAGTTTCGACCACAGCTTTGAGGGAGTTAGATAACATTTGCGGCTAAACTTGCAGTTTCATTCCAAACTAAAAATATAATCAAATATGAACTTACCGAATTTGCAGTAATCAGCCGTTCTGCTTCTCTCTCCGGTCAGCAGCAGTTGTGTTCTGTCTGTGTGATGCGCTATTTACAGCAGTCCTGTATTATTGCCTGGCATATTACAGTCAGGCTACAGCAAGGTTACAGCAACACTAAAATATACTGTAAAATATTCCCGCCAAGCCAAATTACCCAGATTGCAATATAAATTACAGTATTTTACTGTAATGTATAAATGTGGTATTGTACTGTAGGTTTTTACAGTACTATGCTGCTAAATCTACGGCGATTTGGAAGTTCAAAATTGGGGCACCATATCAGTTCATTATAAGAAGAAAAATGCTGAAATGTTTTCCTCAGAAAACATAATTTCTTTATAACTGAAGAAAGAAAGACATGAACATCATGGATGACAATGGGATGAGTACATCATATGTGAATCTTTGTTTTGGAAGTGGACTTTTCCTTTAATCACATATAACTGTAGTGCAGTGCTATGAGATGTGTTGTGTTAATACTTGACTAAAAATGTGTATTTCAATCTAATTTAAACTAAAAGATTGTGCCAGAACAATTAATAGGAAGGCTATTCAAAAGTTAAGCAATAAAATACAAAAACACATTTCATATAATTTAAATGGTTAGTTCAGCCAAAAATGAAAATTCTGTCATTAATTACTCACCCTCATCTCATTCCAAAACCATAAGACCTTTGTTCATCTTCAGAACACAAATTAAGATCATTTTGATTAAATCCGAGAGCTTTCTGACCCTGCATAGACAGCAAGGTCCTACCACGGTCAAGACACAGAAAGATATTAAGGACATCTGTAAAATAGTCCATGTGACATTAGCTGTTCAACCATACTTTTATGAACCTATAAGAATAATTTTATGGGCTAAAATAACAACTATATTCAACGATTTCTATTTCTTTTCTTCTGGTCCAGTTTGCCGCCATTATGGAGAGTGTAGTGGAAATGAAAAAGTTAACGTGTTTTTGTCTCCGTCACGTGTTTGTGGTGGAGATTTATGGGTTACGTGGAGGGTTATGTGGGAATGAGAATATTAATCACCTGTTCAATTAGAGAAGGAGGGAGAGGGGGTGAGCAGGGGCGATGTATTCTTTGTTGATCAACATAATACAATAAATCTTTATGCCATAAGTCTGTGCAATAAAGAAGAACAAAAAAGATAATTTTTCCTTACCAACACTGTATTCTTGTTGTGTCGCAAACGCATTGAGTTCCTGTTTTAGCCTCTCAGAGATGTTTGGTAACTACAGAGTACAGACAGTATAATGACTCATGTGTGTAATGCTGCTGACGTAGTACATGCATGTGCTGCGCCTTGTTTACAAGCAGAGGAAAGCACACACATACATTGTGGTACTCTTGATAATGACAACAGACTGTCCCAGAAGGGAAGAAATCATTTAATAAAGTCATTATTTTTGTTTCCTTGGCAAACAAAAAGCATTCTCATAGCTTCATAAAATTAGTTGAGCTACTGATGCCACATGGACTATTTTAACAATGTCTTTACTACCTTTCTGTGTCTTGACCGTGGTGGTACCCTTGCTGTCTATTAGGGATGCACCGAAACATATCGGCCGAAATGCTTGCGCGTTTTGTCAGTAAAGCCGGTTCTGTAATCAGCGGTAAATGCCATCAGGTGCGTGATTTCACGTTGAGCCGTATATACTACACACAGCCGTTGTTCACTGACGAGCTGCGCAAATTCACACTGATAATGAACATGGATTTGCGCAGCTCGTCAGTGAACAACGGCTGTGTGTAGTATATACGGCTCAACGTGAAATCACGCACCTGATGGCATTTACCGCTGATTACAGAACCGGCTTTACTGACAAAACGCGCAAGCATTTCGGCCGATACGTTTCGGTGCATCCCTACTGTCTATGGAGGGTGAGAAAGCTCTCGGATTTCATCAAAAATATCTTCATTTCTGTTCAGAAGATGAACAGAGGTCTTACGGGTTAGGAACGGCATGAGGGTGAGTAATTAATGACAAAACTTTCATTTTTAGGTGACCTGTCCCTTTAAGTGGGAGGAACATTCATTTGGAGGAACTGCACTACCGTTCAAAAGTTTATAAATTCATAAACTTTTTTTTACATCTTTGAAAGAAGTCTCTTCTGCTCACCAAGGCTGCATTTATTTGGTCAACAATAAATGTAAAAACAATAATATTGTGTAATATTGTTATAATTTAACATAACAGTTTCTATGCAAATATATTGTGAAATGTAATTTCTGTTATCAAAGCTGCATTTTCAGCTTCATTACTCCAGGCTTCAGTGTCACATGATCTTCAGAAATCATTCTAATATGCTGATTTAATGCTCAAGAAACATTTAATTATTATCAATATCTTATCATTATCAAACGTTACAGCAAACATTTCTGTTTCAAATAAATGCTGTAATTTTTAAACCCTGAAGACTGGAGTAATGATGCTGAATATGTAGCTTTGCAACACAGGAATAAATGACTTCTCTAAGAATATAAAAATACAAAATTATTTTAAAAAATTATATTAATTTCACAATATTATTGTTTAACTGTATTACTAATCAAATACACAAAGTTGTGGCAGGCAGAAAAGACTTTACCATACCCAAACTTATGAAACAGTAGTGTATGTTTGAGATTTTACTTACTAGTCCAATGGTTTATAGTTCTTTGGAGAAGGAGGTTCACTCTGAGTCTGAGCAGGCCATCAGCATGGAAAAATCTAGGAACAAAACAAGCAATTTGTCACAGAGACAACATTATTTAGTATGCAGTTGCTGGTTTATTAGAAGGAAATAAGCTAAACAGGTAAAATGCAGAAAATAGAAAGAATATACAGAATATATAATATACTACAACTAGATAACAGAATCTATGTTTTTAGTTTCTTAAAATTACTGTAATAAATAAGTATATAACTCTGCAGAAAAAAAAGAAAATAATAATGATGCATGGTGATATAGGTGAAATATATTTTGTGGAAAAAAAATGCATATTTAGTTATTTCATGAGCTTCTTCAGTTCTCCTGTATATTTCCTACTGAAATTTTGAAACCTTGCAGCTTCGCATTTGTTGTGGAGGGTTTATTTCTTTCCTCCTGAAATCACAGAACCATTTTTTATCAATATTCGTTTAACTTAAAAGATCAAAACGCATTTGAACTTGTTTTCAGCCATTTCGGTTAAATAAATTTGCCTACTTCCAATAACCCATAGTCAAAATGGCAGTAAAACCTTTACACTTCAGTCAAAACCTGCTATATACACACGAGAAGATTTGATTAAAAGCCCAAAGTTTCATAAACAAGAACTCAATCTCTAACGTTAGCCTACCTCGTCTGTGAGATGCTAACGGACTTTGCCGAAGACATTACACCATTTCTATAAAGTAAATATTCGACAGAAACCATTCAATTACAAGTAAGAAAGGAGTCAGGAACAGTTTTGTGTAACATTTGTATAATTTAAAGCACGTAACTTACCTAAAATCAGTGACAACATTAGCGAGAGACCGAGTTTTCCTGTCAGGAGTCCTGTTGCCGCCCCGTTTCCATGGCAACTCCTTAAAACGTCAAAGTCACACAATTTTTACATAAGTAAACGTCTAAAATTAAAACATTACATGAACAATTCACAGTCTCATTCAATCATTATCCAATAATGAATTTAAAACTCATTTATTTCGAAAAGGAACAGCAACAATAGCTCACTGTAGAGACGCTGTTACCGTTAGCTAAGCAGCTAAACAAGTTAACATTAGTTGTAAATGAGTCAAAATCAAACAGGGCTCGCTGCAAAGCCTTTTTCCCTGTACTACACTGCACCGAGCGCTTACTAGTTACTAAGTGTCACGTAATTCACAAAATAAGACTTTTTTCCCCAATTTAACTCGAGTGAAAACTTATCTGAACGCCACAGATGTCCCGGATGAGTCGCCTTCTCTCTGGTGGGTTGCTAAGAGACGGATAACCGTCCAAATTCAAACAGAAAAGAGCGGCATCTGCCTTCGGTCGTGAGCAAACTCATGGGCCGACCTTTGATGAGCTGGCGAAATAGAGCACACTCGCCTATGCCCGGCCGATCCTTATTAGATCTTACAGTTTATGAGGCCGACGTTCTGCTCATGGGCCGACGTCGGCCAGACGTACGTGTGCTGTCTGGGTAAATTTACTGAAATGACAACAGGATGTCCAATGAGCTTCACTTTCACTTCATACCAGTGTATGTCCTTTATTACATGATGCCGATGCGTCTTACTGTTATAGTTTATGGCACTAAATAGCTGAAAACCATCAGTGTAGACACATTCTCTGAAGGGAGGAGCTAATAGAGAAGTTTATTCACAGTGACGGTAGAGTTTCAGTAAACCACTTACAGATGGGCAGCACTTTCCTCTTCAGCGCTTCTAGCACCTTAGTAAGAAACATTATGTGTATTTCTGTTTTGTTGATTTACATGTGGCCTTTTTAAGAACTGGTGTTATACAATAACTGTTCAATGAAATGCTGAAGAAAATGTTCGACACATTTGTGCTCTTCTGTTTGTGCTCATGGAGTTTGGCTGGTAAGTATTTTTGTTGTTTTTGGTTCTGTTTAGATTATAGTTTGTTCCACATACATTATTCCGACAGTTCCATGATTGAGCTCATGGTGTTGTTCTGAACTTTGCCCTTTTCCCTTTCAGTCACATGATGAAATGTTTAAATTTATTGGAGATTACTGAAATCATTGCAGAGAGAAAATGCAATGACACATTTTTAAGTAATTTCAAAATGGCAAAAACCAAAAGTGTTTCTGTTTGTTCTCCAGGTGTGTTTGGTGCAGATACAGATGTAATGAAGTCTGTATCAGTGACGGAGGGAGATTCTGTCTCTCTACTCACTAATGTTACCGAAGTACAAAAAGATGATCTGATATTATGGATGTTTGGACATAAAGATATTCCCATAGCCCAAATAAACAGAAATGACAACAAGAACACAATATTTAATGACAGTGCTGATGGGAGATTCAGAGACAGGCTGAAGCTGGATCAGACTGGATCTCTGAACATCACAAACACCAGAACCACAGACTCTGGACTTTATAAAGTCACCAGCACCAGAACAAAGAGCTCTCTCAACACATTCAGACTTACTGTCTATAGTGAGTAGAGAATACTTGACCTGTTTCATATATACGATTTATTATTATTATTATTATATTATTTACATTATTTTGATATTAAAATTAGAAACTCTTGTGACTGCACTGGTATTAAAGATATAAAAATCATATTTATCCTTTTATGATAAATATGATTTATCATGCAATGTTAACTTGATAATTGAGGTGCATAAGCATTCTGCTCTAAAGTAAAGAACACATTTTTTTGTAGGCCAGTCATTTTTGACTGGGAACACCACAAATGTAACAAGGTGTTATAATCTTTGTGACCTAAGTAAGTAAAGTAAAATTAGTCCAATGTGATAATGTAACTAGCATTTTCAAAGAAAAACATAATGACCAGAACCCAACAAACTTAACAGCTCTCAACAAAAACCCAACAAATATCACAGCTCTCATTTTTACTGTTGATTTATTCTCTAATTAATTATCTTGAACTTTCCAGCTCGTCTGCCTTTTCCTGTCATTACCAGACATTCTTCACAATGTTCATCATCATCACCCCAGAATTGTTCATTGCTGTGTTCAGTGGTGAATGTGAGTGATGTGAGTCTCTCCTGGTACAAAGGAAACAGTTTATTGTCCAGCATCAGTGTGTCTTATCTCAGCAGTAGTGTCTCTTTACATAGGCTGAATATCAGGATAACAACACCTACAGCTGTGTGATCAACAATCCCATTAGCAACATTACAAGACATCTCAACATCAGCAAACTCTGTCACATGTGCCCAGGTATACATCAACAAGACTATATATTTCACAAACAATAGTAATAATATTTCTATTTTAATGTCATTCATTTCATCTCTCAGAAGTCTGTGTCCTCTGCTGTGGTTTTACTGAAGCTCTGATCCGATTGGCTTTCTCTGCTGTGGTGGGCATGGCTGGTGTTGCTGTGGTGGTTTATGACATCAGATCCAGAAGTCTTCAACAGAAAAAGAGTCGGCAGATATCACCATCAAACTCTGATTAATCAGATGTAAATGTTCTTGAATGACTCAAGGCATTGTTTTTTTATTGTTCCTGTAAAAAGAAAGTTGCATTGTTCATTTTAATTGTTTGCGTATCACTTTTCACTTTTTTCACAATATCATTCTAAAGCATCTTTACAAAACAAGAGTACCTTAACTCAATGTGAATAATCTGACTATAAATAAATAAATATTATTATGTCTTTGTATTGTGTATTTCTGTAAGATAAGATACAGGATCATGCAGTGGCAAGGTCAAATATGTCCAAATGTGTGGACCTTGATTTAACACTAACCTTAGTGTTAAATCATGAATGAGGTGACACCAAGATTGGAGTCCGATTGGAGTTTTTTATTAATATGGCTTACTAGTCAAATGTCTGATGAGAAGTGGCAAAGTGGCCCAGAATAGCTACATATATCTCCCTCTTTGCCCATAGGAAAGACACAATGCCTATAGAAATGGACTTTTTCCTATTAATTCGCAGACAAACCTATCCTTGACCTTCCTATCACATATAGCCCAGGTCATTGTGTATAGTTTTACTATTATTGCCTTGTAATTTTGTGTTTTTCCATTATGCACTGTTATATGCATTTGTTATGATAGATCTCTAGTGTAGTATAACTTACCTATGCCATGTTTAGTCTCTTTGAATTTGTATTTTGATGATCTAAATGATGGTGTATATTATATGTTGTTGTATATTATACCTTTGCAACATAGTGTTTTAACCCTTTCACGCGTGAGTTTATTTAGGCGACCGTTATTTTAGAATGTATCGCCTTATTGTTTCCATGTTTTGTCACATGACACAACGCAGCCACAATAGCGCTGTATGACACATGCAAGGCTGCATTAACCATTGGGCTAGGCGGGGCTGAATCCCCGGGGCCCGAGCAAGGAGGGGGCCCGTGATTTGCTGTGGATTAGATTGACTGGCCATCGGTAGCGCCAATCGCCGAAGCCCCACCACGCCCCCCCACACATTAGCTCTATTAGGAGCATTTCCGTAAATTCCATGCATTACCATTAGAGATTAAATCCTAGCGTTTGAATTTGGTTTACAAATCCAATGCATTTATTCTATATTTTACTTTTGAACGACCTGTGCACGTATCTCAGGCGATTGCTGTGCCTAATGTCCGCATTCACCTCTCACTTCGTTCTGGCATAATCTGGAAATGTTAGGCTACGCAATAGAATTTATCTTCGATAAGTAAAAATGTCAGCTTTTCTAAAAACAAAGGGGGCTATCTGAAAAAATGAGGAGAGGGGAAAACATGAGTTAGTCAAATCCCCATCTAGGTTTTTTTTTTTACTAAAGCTGATGATGGTGTGAAAGTTGTGGAATACCACGTGGACAGGGCACATGGAGCAGATAAAAACACATGCGTCATCGTTCCCACAGATTGAAGTTTAGTTTGATTATAAACGTGCTGGATGTATAGCCTATAACCTGGTTGAAATATGTAAATCGTTTTGCGCGTCATGATGTAGGTTAATCCTTTTATTTAAATGCATATTAAGCGTTGTAATTTAAAATAAATTTAACTGTTCAAGGACATTAAGCAGCAAGGCAGAATTAAGTTTGGCAAATGCCCGCGTTAAGATGATTTAGACCTGATACGCGCAGCGCGCACCTACTGGTACGGCGCCTGACTAAACTTAAGTTATTTTTCTTGCACTTAAACGTTCAAATACACATAGTTACATGCCGAAATGCCTGTCTGCTCATCAACGCAGCATTTATGTCTTAAAAATGAACGTAGTGTAAGGTAAAGCATGTGTAGTAGTAGGCGATGTAAGATCTTGTCATTATATGATGAGATTTTTAAAGTACTGTCATCATGTACTCACCCTTAAGTTGCTCTAAACCTGACACTGACTCCAATAGTGTTTTTTTTTCATACTATGAAGGGGGGTCCAGCAACAGTTTGTTTACCAGTATTGTATCAGCTATATTTTTTTGCGTTCAACAGCAGAAGGAAACTCATACAGGTTTAGCACAACAACAGAATTTGTGTGAACTATTCATCTAAAGCGGCCTAGATGCTGTTAACATTTTGTCAAATATTAGAAAGAAATAACTCACTGTCCTTGACTAAATCACTGATTTACTTTTTTATTGTTTTATTGTAAGTCGTGACTGTTTGTCTTCAGTAAGCTTGTTTTTATTAGGCTCGTTTTTTTGAATTATGAAATTTTAATGCAAAGAAATTGATAAAAATCCTATATATATATATACATATACATATATACATATATATATATATATATGTATGTATATGTATGTATATATATATCATTATTGTGATGGGGGCCCTGCAGTAAGTTATAGCCCCGGGGCCCAGTGAAGTCTTAATGCGGTCCTGGACACATGTATCACTTATATACCGTTTTTCCCTTTTTATTATTAATATTCACAAACGTGCTTACTGTATTATAAAATATCTGATTTTCCGATACTGAAATATGAAAATATGTGCAAGTAAATGTATTTGGAGGCTTAAGCTCTTTTATAATGAGCGTGTTAGTTGATCTATGCCGAGTGATGGGCGCCGCCATGTTAGTTCACGCTGAATCCGAGCTGTGGGATTTACAAAATGCAAATTCATCCTCTCCTCCCGAAAAACATTAAAGTAAGTCTCTGGTGAGCTGGGAGACGAGCAGAGTAAACTTTATAGTTACCTACACAATGTGTATATGATATCATATCAAAACATGTCGTCAGATAACATTTGTAAGGGTCGTTTTACTAGTACTTATGTGTATTTAAATGTCTGGAACCTAAAATAAGCATTATACGGTTGAAAACACTGAATAATTGCGATAATATGACAAGCGCTCAGCGCGTCCGATCTGGCTCAGCCTCACCCAAAGCCAAAGCAGATTTGAATTCAGCAGTTGATCACGTGACGCGATGAACGTTCGAATCACACCGGTGTGATCATACGCTTCAGGGACCAGCCAAGAATGACAACCCATTCTCACTCCCGAGGCGTCAAAAACTGCAGAACGGTCAAGCGCCTCTAGCGTCACTATAAAGACGTCAACGGCGCCCCTCGGCGTCACTATATCGACGAACTGGGACCTACATTGATTTCAGTGGGAAACTTTTGGCGTCAAAACACAGACGCGAAGGACATGAGATGATCGCTATGAAATCACGTTCGGGAAGTCTCATTCAGCACACATCGCGATATTTGCCATCAGTTTACGTGTGCTGCAGGTTGGGTGAGTAGTCGTAAATACGCTGTCTTAATGTTTGTTTTAAAATGTATCCTGTCTTCTTTATTAATCAGATTAGCGCTGTGTGTTTATTCGCTTAATTATGTCCGTCTTTGCGTTTCATTGCGTTTAACTAATCGAACACACCTGCTAAATGGAGCCATTAAACTCTGTCACATGACGCCAAAGACCTTCCATCAGTTTTATATTTATATCAGGTTCAAAGATGTAAGTTGTATTTGTAGTAAAATCATAGTAACCACAACACTTACAACAGTTGTTGCAAGTTGTACTGTGATATTTTAAGTTAAAACACAGTAAACATGACGCTTACCATGTTTTAACCACAGTACCTGTAGTTGTACTGTGATATTTTAAGTTAAAACACAGTAAACATGATTCTTTCCATGCTTTTACCTCAGTAACTGCAGTTTTACTGATATTTGACGTTGAAACGTATTAAACATGACACTTACCATGTTTTTACTCCAGTACCTGTAGTTGTACTGTGATATATGAAGTTAAAACAAAGTAAACATGACACTTACCATGTTTTACCACATTAACTACAGTTTCACTGTGAAATTTAAAGTGAAAACAGTAAACATGATATTTACCATGTTTTTACTACAGTAACTGTAGTTTTGCTGTAAAATTTGAAATTAAAACAGTGACACCATGTTTTTACCACCGTAACTGTAGTTGTACTGTGATATTTGAAGTTAAAACAGAGTAAACAGGACACTTACCATGTTTTTACCACAGTAACTGTAGTTTTGCTGTGGCAGTTTTAGTAAAAAAGCACAATAATCACAGCACTTATTATGCTTTTACTGCAGTATCTTTAGTTTGACTGTGATATGTATAGTAATAGCACAGTGATCACCAAACTTACTATGGTTTTACCACTGTAAAGCTAGTTTTGTTGTGCTTTTATGACAGATACCACAGTAATCACTACACTTACAATTCCATGCCTGTAACACCTTTTAATGTAAAGACCAAAAAAAAAGTAAATATAAGAAAAAAGTGGGGTTTTTTTTAACCTCCTGCAGTTCATTCATATCAGTTTAGAACTTAAATATGTTGCTCACAGATCATTATTAACATTCTCTATATAATTGTTTTTTCTTTCCCTTTTTTTTTTTAGCTGAGGAGACCTAAAGGAAGCCGTCAGTCCAGTCTTGTTTGTGGAGAGGTCTTCATTTAGAAACAGAGAAGACAGAAAGCTGCGGAGGGAGACATTTGCAGTGGTAGGTCTGTGTTAGTTTTTTCCCTTTTATCAAACATTCCTGCTGTTATAATTTGTACAGCATATATAAGATATATAACATGTTGTTTCTTAAACTTTTGCCTTGTCCAAATACTCACACTTGCAGTTTTGCACCTTGTCTAATTATATGACGTATTTCCTGTTTTTGGCCCAAGTGTTGAAGTGAACATGAAAACCACAAGTGTGTGTAGAACTTTTCATTACCTGACGGGATGCACTTGTAGTGTGGTAAAAATGCGAGTGTTTACAGGGATTTATTTTTAGTTTCAACTTTGCATTTTAAAATAAACTTCTAAATGTCTGTTCAGTATCTCCCTATAACAGATGTCAATTTAATTTGTGGTGCTTCTAATTAAGTGATAAATAAGCAGTAGCAAATGATGTACAAAATAAATATTCTTGTAAACATGCAACACTTTGTTTTACTACCAAATTATTTGTAATATCTAATTATTATAATTATTATTCATTTTTAACTTACATTGGAAAGTTTTCCGGTTCTCTCACAAGATCTCACGATTTATTCCAAAACATGATGCATGATGGGATACACTGAACCTCCTGAGCAGTCTTCAAAATGGTGTGGATTTAGTGTGCTTTAACGGCACTGCAGTTTGGCATCATTAAGACCTGGGACAGTCTTACGCACGCACTTCCTGTCACATGCATGTGCTATAAAGTGGCCAAGACCACAAGTGTGGGAAATTGGACTGGGTAAAAGTTTTAAAAATGCCCCATTAGTACATCAAAGTCTTAATAATTCAATAATTCAGCTAAACACTTGTATGATATTGTACAAGTGTACATGTAGAGACAGTCCTGCAACGTTTACTCTACTGCTCATTGCCTCAGTCCCTGTACAGTCTCATTTGACACTATCACTATATTTATAAATCAGTTGTGCCCCTTTTTGGAAAGCAGTCAGATGCCCCACACAGTCAGAAACTTTATATTGTCCATTGACTTCTTAATAAATTACTTCAAATGGGCCCCGTCAGCTCATTGTCCAACATTACATGATGTCTCTCTGCACCTCGTAATTTATCTGTTTCCATGAGTTCAAATGCTAGTTTGATGTGTCCTGTTAGCATGTAAACATGTTTAAAAGAATTCATTAGATATGTAGCTTGATTTTAAGGACTTACTATTAAAAATGGTTGCATTTAACATGTAATTTAATTATTTAATTTAACATACAATTACAGAGGCTATTTTTACGGTCTAAAAAAAAGAAAACCCACATTAATGTGTAAACCAACAAGCTGCATGTAATGTAATAGTAATGTAATATAATGTAATTTCTGTCTTCCAGGATTACTCACAGATTGTGCTGTCCTTTTTTTCAGGTCTCTACAATATCTAAACAACAGCTCCATTACGAACTCTCACAAACCCTCCTAAAACTAAAAGAGCTGTTACTGAGTCTCAGTGAGTCTTGCCATGATCAGCCCTTCCCAGGTACATTTTTTAATCGACATTTACTCATCAAATGCTCTGGTCTGAATCTTATTTTAAATTAACTGAATTTTATTTTTAAGAGTAAGTAGAGAACTTCTTGTTTTACAGAAGAGAAGGAAGACCAAGGAAGTCCTTTGTTCAGGGTGAGGAATGAATATGGCCATCTTGCGCCCAAACAAAGAAGACAGCAAAGTGCACATGTCCACTGGTATGTCTATACTGAAGCAGTGCTGGATTATGTAGTACAGCATTTTATGATGATCTCTCACAGGACTGTTCATGCAGCAGTGATTATACTTTTTTTGTAATAATTTGTCATTTTATTTATTTATTTACTTATTTATTGGGTACAACTTAAAATTGTAGCATGTTAGCAAAGTGTGACTGGAACGTTTTTTATCTTAAGTTTTTAAAAACCACACCAACTGTTTTTCAGCAGTGTTATAAAAGTGGTTTAGTTAAAAGATGTAAACAGTTTACATTATTTAATTGTTTTGTAAATGTTGTGTGTAATACATTGTTGATTAATAGTTGATTGGTTTGAAGCAAGGCCTTTCACTACACAGACTAAAACACATTTGGGTTTTAAGATGGAAGCAAGAGAGTTCATGAAATTTGGAGAGAGATTCTAGAAGAAAAAGACACATTTACTGCAGCAATAGATGAATTCTAGAGCCAATTCTCCTGTTTCTGAGAACTACACATGGCACTTTTGCCTTTGTAACACTTTCTTAAGTCTTGCATAATGAAATTGTTTTTGCAGTACTTTAACCAAGTTTTACTTTGTACAGATGATCTCATCAGCCAAGTGAAGGGGTTTGACCAAGTGATGCTCTTGAAAGGAGAGAAAGAAGAGGATGTTGTTAATTGTCTTCAAAGAAAAAGCTGCTCAAAATGTCTTAAAACCTTAAAGGTATGTGTACAGTATCTTAAGGGGCAAAGTTGTTCACCCAACATCATGCAGAACATAAGCTGAGCTGACTGTCCATTAAACAGTTTCATCTAAATTGTTTGTGTTTCTTTTTGTTTTATTTTGACCAGGTCTGGGAACTGTCTGAAAATGGGATGTCAGGAGTGACAGATCCTCTGGCTGAGAAAAAGCTACACCACATCGGTGCTGGACATCAACCACAAACTGTTTACAGACACGACAGAAGAAGATCATGATAAGGAAATGGACAGAGAAGAGCAAGACACCAGTTTAGATGTGATGATAATGAATCATTATTTTCTCAAACAGTATCAAATGTCTTATATGTACCACATGATCTGTATCAAAGTTGACTGGAATGGATTGTGTGACTTTAAGGACATTTCATTACTTATTTGTGTGGCATCAGCTGCAGTGAACTGATTAATATATGATGTTAATGTATTTTTAATAATCCATTATTATTTTAATTATTTTAATAATCCATATTTTTCTTAAATGTCATTTGTCTTGATGCTACTTTATCAACTTTATGCTGTATGCTTCAATAAAATGAATATGGTAAATATTGTGTATTGAAAGTTTTGGTAAATACATAATTTTACTAGGTCGGCTCATATGTGTATATATGTTTTATACTTGAAAAAGTACATATAATTAATAACCTGATTGTTTTTACTGAAGACATAAACATTTTTTTATCAGGTTAATGATATTGGGGACAACAATATACAAAAAAGTTATTATTGTATATATTTAGTGACAAAAATGCCAATTTTTGGTGAAATAAAGGGAATTACAAGATAGATGAATTATTTTGCATTACATTACCATGGGCTTTATTGCTACAAACACTTAAGGGATAACTGAGAATGTACCAGGAATTATCAACATGCATCTTGTACTGCATTAAAACCAAGAGTATGCACATTACTGATGCCCGGCCTGTGAGGAGCAAGATAAGGGGGTGAGGACGACATATTTACACTGAGTTTTGCTAATTATTATTATTATATTGTGATTTTTACTACTGCATGAATTTGTCATTGTGTAATAGTAATAGTGAAATATCACAATGCGTATAAATTGTCTTTGATTACTGCTTAACAATGGGGAATAGAAAATGGCAAGTTGTTGCAGGTTCATCCATTATATTTATTGGTGTTTACCTCAAAAATCTAAGAAATAATCTAATTTATTATTATTATTATTATTATTATTATTATTAAAGCATTTCTTTCAGTTTTTTCTGTTTGATCAGATGGCCTCACAGTGTCCTGTCAAAAGCTATATGAGGCATGATGTAAGAATAGAAGAGGGTGGACTGTGAAAACTGTCAGATGTAAATGTAACTCAACATAGTTTGTTGTCCATGATGAGGTGAACACATGTATGTATGTTTTACTGCCCTTCTACCCCCAGGGGCCCAGTAGCACCCTCTGGAAGAGCCAAAAACTGCATATTTCAAATGGCTGTAAATTAGAGTCTGATTAACGTATCAAAGAGAAAATCGGCAGGATTACTGCTTATGCTATGTTGATTAAATAATGTTGGGCACAGATTTCAGAAATATATGGAAAGCTGTTATAAAGGCATTTTAAATATTGCTCACAGTAAAATACCAACTTTCAGCCTGCCTCTCAAATATGTCATAGAGATTTGCACAATAAACATATTTAGATATCCAGTTTTCCATTAAAGATATTATTTATTTCATTTAATTAATAAAACGTTTTAAACTACATTACCCATAAGCCTCTGTCATTCTGTCGATAGAACGGGAAAACATGGCGCTGTTATTTGTAGTTCACTGAAGTTATGCTTAGGGTTAGGGTTAGGATCTCGCTAAAGGAGTAATTTCTCTCAACATAGCAATACTTCATTGTTAACTTAATATATTACTAACGTGATAACATCAGCAAAACATACTTTTGTAATTTAATGCGCTGTTTAATATGGGTTAAAAGATAATCCAATCACAGCGAGTCCTGCGGGTGACAAGGGAACTTCACAGCCACCGACATCCCAGCTTAACAGAGGCGTCACACTTACTTGTCCATTTATGGTCATTTATGACAAATTTCTTCTGTTTTTTGGCTGATGGGAACAGATTCGGTTAACAATAATTAAATTAGCTACCTATTAGATTGAGTTTTATTAATGTCTACACCTACAGTAATTATTGTTGACAAAAGCTGGCCAATACTGATTTGCTGCATCGCATGCAGCCTTAACCCATAGTTTTATCTAATTAAATTCATTAAATAACTTTTATTTATTTATTTATTTATTTATTTATTTTGACCATAGACAAGTGCATTTACTAATCAAATGTGCTTCTAACATTTACATTGTAATTTACATTGTGTTTTAAAGTTATAAATATATTCACTATTGTGTTTGTAATTCTCTACCATTTTAACTCTAAGAATTAAAAACTTAATAAATAAAACAAGTAAATAATGAAATAAATAAATAGAATAAGCAGTTAATTACAAAAATGTATTTAATTATAATTATACAATTAATTATAGTAAAATATAAAGAAATATAGAAATATATAACAAAAGTCCTTTATATATGTGTGTGTGTGTGTGTGTGTGTGTGTGCCAAACAATATTTTTACAAACCACATGCAAAATCTTACAAACCTTCACAAAATATTTTATTGTCTTCTCTTATAAATAAATAAATAAATAAATAAATAAATAAACAAACAAACTAAAAGGCAAGCAATTATTAAGAACAACATTGTACATTTTTAACTGTAATACATTTATTGTGACTAAATGCAAAGCAAATTAAAATTGTTAGTGATAATTATAATTGTAAATGATAACTAATAAAAACAAAACAGTACAAACAGTGTCTTTCAGAGAACACTGGAAACAAATGCATTTTCTTAAAAACTTAAACTGACAACACATGTAAATGTTTCAAACTAACATTAAAACATATGACAGAATAACACCATGAAGTCATGCATGTCAAGTGTGTCATATCGTCTATAAAACTCCATGAAAATCTATAAAAATCAGCACAGCACCAAATAAACATTACTTGCTACATACAAACACAGAAATATACATTTGACAATAGCATCATGAAAAATATAATTTTGTTATAAAACCATTAGGAAGACACCAAGTAAAGTTTATAAGGCTTAAAAAAAGAGTGCACAAAGCTTCATC
Organism: Labeo catla; assembly: GCA_012976165.1. NCBI lineage: Eukaryota > Metazoa > Chordata > Actinopteri > Cypriniformes > Cyprinidae > Labeo > Labeo catla. Next base: position 51,178 of record VONZ01001012.1, on the reverse strand, counting down.
AATATGAAAAAGACTATTTTTAGCTATTGTTTTCATTACTGGTTCTGTACTCAGTATATGGGTTACTGGAAGGTCAAATGTATTTATTATAAGCTTATAATTAAAACAAAGTTGCATCTTCTGAAAAAAAAAACCCTGCAAAGTCTTAATATTGAGCTGGTGCCATTTCTGTATGTGTGGGGGATAAAAAGTTAAAGAGGGCCTTGTGCATGATGGAGAAGGACAGCATTATCTGCAAGAAACCCTGTAAGACAGAAAGAAAGGAAACATTACATTACATACAACATGTTAGTTTATAACATCTGCAGAGATGCTGTATAATCAAATTTTATATGCATCCATTATTAAAAGTAAGTCATTAATAGCAAGCTTCATATCTAATTCTTTTAAACATGTTTACATGCTAACAGGACACATCAAACTAGCATTTGAACTCATGGAAACAGATAAATTACGAGGTGCAGAGAGACATCATGTAATGTTGGACAATGAGCTGACGGGGCCCATTTGAAGTAATTTATTAAGAAGTCAATGGACAATATAAAGTTTCTGACTGTGTGGGGCATCTGACTGCTTTCCAAAAAGGGGCACAACTGATTTACAAATATAGTGATAGTGTCAAATGAGACTGTACAGGGAGTGAGGCAATGAGCAGTAGAGTAAACGTTGCAGGACTGTCAACAAATACACTTGTACAATATCATACAAGTGTTCAGCTGAATTATTGAATTATTAAGATTTTGATGTACTAATGGGGCATTTTTAAAACTTTTACCCAGTCCAATTTCCCACACTTGTGGTCTTGGCCACTTTATAGCACATGCATGTGACAGGAAGTGCGTGCGTAAGACTGTCTCAGGTCTTAATGATGCCAAACTGCAGTGCCGTTAAAGCACACTAAATCCACACCATTTTGAAGACTGCTCAGGAGGTTCAGTGTATCCCATCATGCATCATGTTTTGGAATAAATCGTGAGATCTTGTGAGAGAACCGGAAAACTTTCCAATGTAAGTTAAAAATGAATAATAATTATAATAATTAGATATTACAAATAATTTGGTAGTAAAACAAAGTGTTGCATGTTTACAAGAATATTTATTTTGTACATCATTTGCTACTGCTTATTTATCACTTAATTAGAAGCACCACAAATTAAATTGACATCTGTTATAGGGAGATACTGAACAGACATTTAGAAGTTTATTTTAAAATGCAAAGTTGAAACTAAAAATAAATCTCTGTAAACACTCACATTTTTACCACACTACAAGTGCATCCCGTCAGGTAATGAAAAGTTCAACACACACTTGTGGTTTTCATGTTCACTTCAACACTTGGGCCAAAAACAGGAAATACGTCATATAATTAGACAAGGTGCAAAACTGCAAGTGTGAGTATTTGGACAAGGCAAAAGTTTAAGAAACAACATGTTATATATCTTATATATGCTGTATAAATTACAACAGCAGGAATGTTTGATAAAAGGGAAAAAACTAACACAGACCCACCACTGCAAATGTCTCCCTCCGCAGCTTTCTGTCTTCTCTGTTTCTAAATGAAGACCTCTCCACAAACAAGACTGGACTGACGGCTTCCTTTAGGTCTCCTCAGCTAAAAAAAAAAGGGAAAGAAAAAACAATTATATAGAGAATGTTAATAATGATCTGTGAGCAACATATTTAAGTTCTAAACTGATATGAATGAACTGCAGGAGGTTAAAAAAACCCCACTTTTTTCTTATATTTACTTTTTTTTTGGTCTTTACATTAAAAGGTGTTACAGGCATGGAATAGTAATTGTAGTGATTACTGTGGTATCTGTCATAAAAGCACAACAAAACTAGCTTTACAGTGGTAAAACCATAGTAAGTTTGGTGATCACTGTGCTATTACTATACATATCACAGTCAAACTAAAGATACTGCAGTAAAAGCATAATAAGTGTTGTGGTTATTGTGCTTTTTTACTGAAACTGCCACAGCAAAACTACAGTTACTGTGGTAAAAACATGGTAAGTGTCCCGTTTACTCTGTTTTAACTTCAAATATCACAGTACAACTACAGTTATTGTGGTAAAAACATGGCAAGTGTCCTGTTTGCTGTTTTAACCGTTTTAAATTTCACAGCAAAACTACAGTTACTGTGGTAAAAACATGGTGTCACTGTTTTAATTTCAAATTTTACAGCAAAACTACAGTTACTGTAGTAAAAACATGGTAAATATCATGTTTACTGTTTTCACTTTAAATTTCACAGTGAAACTGTAGTTAATGTGGTAAAACATGGTAAGTGTCATGTTTACTTTGTTTTAACTTCATATATCACAGTACAACTACAGTTACTGGAGTAAAAACATGGTAAGTGTCATGTTTAATACGTTTCAACGTCAAATATCAGTAAAACTGCAGTTACTGAGGTAAAAGCATGGAAAGAATCATGTTTACTGTGTTTTAACTTAAAATATCACAGTACAACTACAGGTACTGTGGTTAAAACATGGTAAGCGTCATGTTTACTGTGTTTTAACTTAAAATATCACAGTACAACTTGCAACAACTGTTGTAAGTGTTGTGGTTACTATGATTTTACTACAAATACAACTTACATCTTTGAACCTGATATGAATATGAAACTGATGAAGGTCTATGACATGTCACGTGACAGATAGAGTTTAATCGCCTCAGTTAACAGGTGTGCTCGATTAGTTAAACACAATGAAACGCAAAGACGGATATAATTAAGCGAATAAACATACGGCGCTAATCTGATTAATAAAGAAGACAGGATACATTTTAAAACAAACATTAAGACAGCGTATTTACGACTACTCACCCAACCTGCAGCACACGTAAACTGATGGCAAATATCGCGATGTGTGCTGAATGAGACTTCCTGAACGTGATTTCATAGCGATCATCTCACGTCCTTCGCGTCTGTGTTCTGACGCCAAAAGTTTCCCATTGAAATCAATGTAGGTCCCAGTTTGTCGACATAGTGACGCCGAGGGGCGCTGTTGACGTCTTCATAGTGACGCTAGAGGCGCTTGACCGTTCTGCAGTTTTTGACGCCTCGGGAGTGAGACTGGGTTGAAGGATCTTATTCAAAAGATTCACTGTTTCTGTGTCTGGTGAGTCACTTTATTTTTTCAGCACAACTCTAAAACTCTGAGTCTACTAATGACATATTCAGTCATATACATATGACTATCTCTCTTTATCACTGCATGTTCAGGTTTGTCTCCAGGTGCTGTAGCAGGGATATGTGTTATTATGCTGCTGGTGGTTGCAGCTGTAGCTACTGGTGTTGTCATTTATTATCGGCGCAGAGACTCTGAAGTAAAAAAACTAATACGTAAGTCATACAAAAGTCATGCAGATGATGAAGAATCATGAAGAATCACACAGTATCTTAGCGTTTCTGACATGTTCATCTGTTAATTCATTTCTGTTTCTATGTGCTGCTGTGACAAAGCAAAGCTCTCTGAACAACTAAAGCAAATGTGTAAGTATTACAGCTGATATCAGAGAAAAGTGAGGTGTGTTGTACTACAGTAAATGTGTAATCTGATTTTTTTTTAATAGTCAGTATTTATCATTTTCAACACAACTTCTGCTTGTGATTGATTTAGTGCAGGGTTACACTGACCTATCTCCTCATTTCTGTTTCTATGTGCTGCTGCGGCATGAAGCGAAAATGACTAAACAACTAGAGCAAATGAGTAGGTATTACAGCTGATGCAACGGCGGAAAATGTAGCTTTATTGTGCCACAGCAAAGAGCATTGTGCATGGAGTGATTCTGAACTATTCGCATCTGTTCTCGAGTCAACAACTCACTGATTGAAATAATCTGATCAGAGTGAATCTCCTGTAAACAGTTTAGTGGATTCTGAAGTCTGAGCCAAAAATGGGAAATCTTTGGAGCCTCAGTGTTTTGTTAAAACCATACACATACAGCATTACTGATTATAAGTGTAGTCCTGGAGGGCATGAAGTGATTTTTAGAACAGACACACAGTATCTTCCCAGTGTTTCAGTCATGTTCATCTGTTCATTCACTCACTGTAAAATCTCCCCATTTCTCTGTTTCTATGTGCTGTTGCGACATGAAGAGAAGTACTGTAAAAAAGAATTCCGTAAGTATTAAAACTGATACTGCAAAAAATGATTTTTTTTTTTTTTTGTAAAACAATAGCTCATAAATATACTATAAAAACCAGTGTAATGGAGAGTTCTCAACTCTTGTTGAAAGATGAAGCAGTATCTGACAGCAGCTGCCCTTGCCCCCTTGCCTTATGAAATAAAGAGATAAGATAAACATATAATAAGGAGATAAGATAACTCACTGATAATAGACACTGCAATTTTCCTTTAAAAAAATTAAACTGGCCAATGTTAATATAAATTAATATAAAGTGATTATTAGCAGCACGTGAAGAATTACACAGTATCTTCTCAGTGTTTTGATATGTTCATCTGTTCATTCACTTCCATGTGCTGCTGTGACATGTAGCCGAGATCTCTGAAAAACTAAAGAAAATGAGTAAGTATTACAGCTGATACAATGAGGTAAAAAATTGCTTCATTATGCATCAGTGAAGTTTAACATCAAAATCACACAGTATCTTCTCAGTGTTTCTGTCATGTTCATCTGTTCCTTCACTTGTAATCTCCTCATTTCTGTTTCTATGTGCTGCTACAGATGAAGCGGATGTGAGTGAAAATGAAAAAAGTAAGTATTATTAGCATAGCACTATAGCATTATTGTGCCACAGTAGATTTTAAAAGTATAATACAATGTTTCAGTCGATATCTATATATTCATTAGAAGTATTGAGCTGCATGACACTTATATTCTGATGACTGAAACACATACAGCATTACTGTATTTGTTATTTGTCATTAATAAAAAGTCATGCAGATGATGAAGTGATTAATAGAAGCACATTAAGAATCACACAGCTTCTCAGTGTTTGTCAAGGCCCTTTGTTCATTAACTTAAAATCTCCTAATTTCTGTTTCTATGTGCTGCTGTGACATGAAGAGTAGCTCTATGAAACACTAAAGCAAATGTGTAAGTAATACAGCTGATACAATGAGAGAAAGGTGAACTTTATTCAGCTAAAGTACAGTTTAAATGTACAAAATAGTTTTCATTGGCAATGTTTATACTTTTAAGCCACTCTCTGCTTGTGTTTGGTTTACGGTGCCTATAGAAAATCATCGTTCCCCTTTGAAATGGTTACTTTATTTGTCATACAGCCTGAAATCAAACCCCATTATAAAATAACTTATCCAGCTTTATTTATAATTTTGGTCTCATCACATCAAACCAATGAAAGAAATAAATAAAAAACACAACAGTTCTGCAAATTAATAAAAAAAAAGAAACAAACAAACAAAAGTCATCAGCCCCTTGATTTAATACTTCATAGAGTCACCTTGTCCTTTAATTACAGCCATAAGTCTTTTTGGATATGTCCAAAAATGTACTAGCACACCTTGAGAAGGGAATATTTGCCCATTCTTCCTTGCAGAATTGCTCAAGTTCAGTCAAATTCTGTGGTGAGCATCAATGGACTGCTCTCTTCAAATCCATCCACAGATTTTCGATTAGATTTAAGTCAGGGCTTTGACTTGGCCACTCAAGAACATTCACCTTCATACCTTTAAGCCATTTTGTTGTTGTTTTGGCAGTCCAGACCCAGCCATAAAGCCTTGTAAGTTTTTCAAAGTTGCCTTTGGCCTCCTGGTAGCTTCTTTATTGATGTCCTTCTGGCTCTGTCATCCACTTTGATATAGACAATGTGCTGGTGGTGCCATACACTTTCCACTTCTTAATGATGTTATGACCAGTACTCTGAGGGATAGCTATAACCTTTGAAATGTTTTTGTAGCCTTCTCCTAACTTGTGCCTTTCTACAACTTTATCCCGGAGGTCTTTTGAAAGCACTTTCCCAACCATGGTGAATTCTTTGCCGTACCATGCGCTACTAACAGTGGAATCTTCAAGAAAAAGCTTGTTTTTTTCTGAAGTAAACAACATCACTACTGTTGATGTCAGGTGGCGCAGTTACCTGGTGTTTAATCTGTAAACTGATTGCTTGCACCTGAGCAAGTTTATAATGGTATACTCTAAGGGGCTGACCACTTTAACAAACCAGGCATTTCACTGATTAATTTTTATTAATCCTCAATACTTTTTTAAAATGCTATTTTTACTTTAAAGATGAGGGTTATAATGTATACATGCAGCTCCAAAAGTTAGACTTAATTTATTTTATTGTCCAGGGTGTAACAAAAGATAAAGGTTTTCACAGGGAATGATGGTTTACTATATGCACTATAAGTGTGATTGTCCAGTATTGAGCTGCATGCCATTAATATACTGATGACTAATTAACATACATTACTGTAATTGTGACAGATCATTATTAAAAAGTCATGCAGGTGATGAAGTGATTTTTAAAACCACATGAAGAATCATACTGTAATGCAGAGTGAAAGACGAGAGGTGAGCGGATCCACTTGCGAGCTTTTATTAGGACGAGACAAAGACATGGTCGTACAGGCAGGGTCAAAACAGGAGCAGACAGGTATATAACAGGCAAGACGTAGAGAATAATCCAATAACGATAGATAGTCCGAAAAGGCAGGCGGCGAACAGTCGAAAAACGGGGGAGCCAGGCGAGAGAACAAAGAACTAGGAACTTGGAACTAGAAACAAGGAAACTAGGAAACGCTAACAATGGAAACACAACAGTAACAACTCACAATACTCCGTGGTTTGCAAGGGGAAAGACCGGGGCTTTTATAGCGCCGCTGATTGGTCGCGGATGAGGTGCAATGGCTGATGGGGAATGTAGTCCGGGGTGTAGTACAACAGTCAGAGTGTGATAATGGGGTGAGAGTGACATCTGGTGGTGAGCGGACAGCGGGACACCGACCAGATTCGTGACACATACAGTATCTTCTCAGTGTTTGTCTCCATTCACTTATAATCTCCTTATTACTCGTTCTATGTGCTGCTGTGACATGAAGCGGAGGACTACAATAAAGCATTACGTAAGTTTTACAGCAGATACAGCAAGAGAGAGAGGAGTTTCATTATGTTAAATGTATAGCCTAAGGATTTTTCATAGTAATTATTCATGATCACTGAACAAATTTAAAAACAAATTAACATAAGCAATAAATGCAGTGGAAAGTATTGTTTATTGTTTATTCACATTAATGATGATTTCACACATGACATTACTGTAATTCTTAGTGATCATTAAGTATTTTAGTGCTTTTGTCATGTTCAGTGTTTCATTTCTGTTTCTATGTGCTGCTGTGACATGAAGCAAAGCTCTCTGAACAACTAGAGCAACTGCGTAAGTATAACGGCTGATATGAGAGAAAAGTGAGCTTTACTGTGCTACAGTAGATTTTAAGTGTGTAATATGGTTTTTCATAGTCAATATTTATAATTTTCACCACAAATTCTGCTTTTGTTTGATTTAAGTGTGATTGTCCAGTATTGAGCTGCATGACATTTAAATACTCATCATACACGTTATATACTATATTAATATTTCCTGCTAAAATGCTGAATTTACACAGCTTTTTAGATCTGTGTTTGATTAAATTTGTTTGTGTTATAAGGGGTCAAGCTTCAATTATCTGTAGTGTTTGCTCATGTTGTGTTGTTATGCTGTTATTGAAGCTCATAGAACTCACAGAAAACAGAAAGCTGTATTTAATAACTCATGTGTCATGTTCATCTGTTCATTCACTCACAATCTCGTTTCTCTATTTCTGTGTGCTGCTGTGACAGGTGAACAGAAGATCTCAGAACAACTGTGTAAGTATTAAAACTAATGCAGCAAGAGAAAAATTAGCTTTAAGAGTTTAAATGTAAAATTACTTTTTAGATCCAAGATTTTCACCACAAGTTCTGCTGTGTTTGATTTAGTGTGTGATTGTTTAGTGTTAAGCCGAATGACATTCATGTACTCATGACTGAATCTCTGTTTAAAATGCTGAATTTACAACAAACTCACTTGAAATGTCTTCATTTCTGTTTCTATGTGCCACTGTGGCATGAAGTGGAGATGTCTGAACAAGTAAAGCAAATGAGTAAGTATTAAAGTTGCTACAAGAGAAAACTTCATTATACAACATTAGAGTTCAATAAAAAGAGTCACAGGTGTTAAAATATATAAAATAATTGTTGTGAAAATATTGTTTTTTGACAATTCAATTACTGTGCTTAAGTTTTTTTTTTGTTGTTGTTGTTGTTGTTTTTGTTTTTTTGTATTTTCAAAGTATTTTGTTGACGTTTACTTCACTACACCAAAATGTATACTTTACTTACTATAATTAAAATGTATATTGTTCTGATACATTTCTCCAGACCCTTTTATGTATGACTGCAAACAACAAAACAAGACTTCCAAGAAAAACTGTGTGGGTCATTGATTGTGTCATCTCACATAGACAAACCTATGAGTCATGCCATAAAATCTGATCTCTATAGCTGGTTCAGTTTGCCTGGTCTCATTGTGTTAAATAGTTATTCATTTACAGCTACAGGCAATTTCAAAACTCTGTTCACATGCACATTTGATCTAATGTCTATAGCGTTGTTGTATTTCTCTGTTTCTAGGTGCTGATGTCACACAAGAAGAGACACAGAGACCAGAGATCAGAGAAAGTGAAAGGCAACGGTTCATTTTTGTTGAAGAGACTGCCATAAGTAAAGCATTTGGTGCTGATAAGAGATTGAGAGACAGACAGGGCAGGAAGAGAATTGCAATCAGAGCTGAAGATGATGAAGTTCATGCACATGGTGAGTAGCTGTCTTTTAATGTAATATTTTTAATATAAGAAGGGTTTGTTTATTCAGTTGTGATCATGGGTAACACTTGTCCAAGTTTTTAAAAGTCAACTTATGGTTTTGTGTGAAGAACAGACCTAGATGTAGATCATTATTCACTGAAAGTATCCCATCAGCTGAAGTTCTCAAATCTCATTTGCACTACTACACCTGACATGCGTCACGTGTAGTCCAAGGAAGGCGATGAAGATGAAGGTAATCCACAAAAAGCTTTAATTATTTTAAAAAAAAAGCATGCATGCACACACTGTCCTGTCGGTGCCAGACTCTCTAACCATTAGGTCACGACTGCCATAAGTAAAGCGTTTGGTGCTGATAAGAGACTGAGAAACAGACAGGGCAAAAGAGCCTTGTAATCCGTAAAACCAATACTGAAGATGCTGGAGTTCGAGTAGTTGTCTTTAAATGTAATATTAAAAAATAAATAAATAAATAATCAATTATTCATGGGTAACAGTTGGTGCTCCAGCAAAAGAGATGTAATGTAACAACATAAAATTACAATTAAAAATGTATTTTTTTTTTCTAGTTTTCATGTGACCATGTATAATAAATATAAATGTTTCATTGTCTAATTTGTCTGTGATTGTTTTTAAAACTGGAACAGATAGATCAGCTCCTGGAAATGAATTGGAAGAGCTGAAAGAAGGTGAGATTACGTTTTTTGTACATAAAAATTACAAAAAAAAAAAAAAGTAAAAATCCTCGGAACACAAGCTGCCAGAAATGAATGTAGGTGAATGAAAGTTTGCCCTGAAAGAAATGGCTAATTTGTAAATATTTTAATGCGTCAAAAGATCAGATTTAACTTTACATTTAAGTTGACTGAGTTCACAAATATAAATGCTATACTCATTTGTGAGAAAAGAGGAAGTGCTCAAACAGGATTCAACTCATAAAATGAGTCAAATGGGCTATTGACAATGTTATTTAAATGAATAATTTCTGTTATTGTTTCTGTGTTTCCTTTCAGAATTAACAGGAAGAGAAGTGACTGAAGAAACACCTTTTATGAGCCAAAAGAAAGAGGATGGACTGAATGAGTAGCTATAGAAGAATACATCTTAAAGGTGCTAATGTAACATTTTCATCCAGTCAAATGTTATGTTGGTTGTATTTTTTTTTTTTTTGTGATGTTTGTGTAAAGTTAAAAAAAGAAACAGGAAGTGTATCGGGACCAGTATGTTTACATCTGATGAAATGGTCTATAGAAGATTCCTTTTAGTGAGACACGACACATCCACAAGTGTCAATCACTGTGACATCATCAACATTTCAGCTTTGTCTTTTACAAGCTTCTAGAATCCATCCAGTCAAACTGAGAAATGTACTCTGTGTCTCGTGTAAAAGTTTTTTGGTTTCAGATGAACAGGGAAATGTGTTGTTGAAACAATGTCATTTAAAATGTTCACTACATACTTGTTATCATAAGATGTGTTTTACCACAGAAGTATCTCTCAAACCATTGTGTGTTGTACACGGATAATGTTCTCATTTAGCTTTGACCACAGCGCCTCTAAAGAGCACATGACCTTCTCCTCATGTGTAGAAATTCATCAGACTGTAATCAAGACACACACAGTATTCACTGTGACACTTTTGTTGCAGAAATTAGCCTATTAATTACCTAACTTACTGATCTTTTAATCGCTGACTCCAGTTATTGTCTGTTGCGATTGGAGGAATTCTATGCCTTGATTGAGTCTTTCTCTGTTTGTTCTTTGTTTGCACTCTTGTTGTAATTGATGCTTATGACAATAAATACTTTATGGTTTGTAAGTTATTATTTGTTTGTGTATTGTTCTGAGTTTGTTTATATTGTTAGTAGAGAGATGTTCAGCATTGGAGTTGAATACTCCTGTGTTTTTGTATGTATTTTGCATCTGATTTTTGTTAATTCGTACGAACTCAAAACGTGGTGGATGCTGTTGTTTATTTTTGGTGAGGAGAGTTGGATGATTCGTTGGATATCTCTCGGACTGATCTCCGTTGGACAGGATTGTGGTTTCCTTGGATCAAGCTGTAGCCTTTAGGATCACAGGGACAATCGGTGGAGATCATAGAGTTAAAGGAACATTACCCTGCCTATCTGGAAACCTTTCAGCGCTCCGTCCATGACCCAAGAGTGGTGATGTACTTTATTTTCTTCATTTTCCACTGACTCCTGGTAAGCAAGTAATCTTTTCTTTCGACGAGTATAAAGACTGAACTGTGCTTTAAAGGAAATCTCTAATATGTGGAACTGTGATGTGTGAATTTACCTGCAAAGTGATTCACGTTCTTTTGCAAGTCTATGAACATTCTGAATTTTTGAATAGACTGAGTATCATTTTTCCTGGATTTTTGAAGTCAACATTTGAACTGAACTGATTTAATCACACTGATTGTGAATGTGAAACTTTTCAGTGCTGTAAAAGAGGAACACTGATTGTTGTTTAAGGTACAGCAGAAACAGTCACAAATTGTTGTTGTTATTTTCTTTATCGTTGTAAATTTTTTATTTAATTCTGAATTGATTGAATTTGAAATACTTTCACGTTTCCAGTAAAGAAACAAAAGAAAAGAAAGAAGTTATGACTCATTTAATTTGTCTTGAGTGTACTACCTTTCACTGAAATATTTCTGTTTAGTTAAACTGAACCTGTGTACGTTAAGTTGAGTCTGTTATACTAAGGAGTGGGGCGTCTCACCTATTCTGTTAGATTTAGGGGAGGGTGGATTGTGCAGTCAAAAGCTTGTATCTTCAAAGTTATCTGCACGCTCACACACACACACCAGGTCCCACCGTGTATAAAGTAAATCCTGGAGCCCACCTCACCTCATCTGTAGCACTACAAAGCAACACGATAGGCACCAACATATAACTATCTGTTATATAGAGACCTAAAGCATTGGGTGGGGGGACTAAGATCCTGTTACTCACTCAAGTCTTCCTTAGTTAAGGGTTTAATATTTCCCCCACAAGGCGGCGGCATACTCCCTACTTTTACTTCAGACTCGCTTAACTCCAGTCTCAGCCCAATCAGAAGTACCAGTACTTACATAAAAACCTATACAAAGTGTGCATGTATATATATATGTGTGTGTGTGTGTGTGTTAACCTCTCTTTGTCACACACACACACACACACACACATATATATATATATATATATATATATACATATATACAAGTCCTAAATGAAAGAAAACAAGTTGACAAAAAAGACTGAATCCAATATTTGGTGATAATATAGCTAATGACAGATTTATAAGCAATAGTCATTTTTGACCGGGAACACCACAACTGTGACCTTTTGCAATTTTGTACAAAATAAAAGCATTTAAAAGCAAACTTCCTGATTAAACATCTAGTCTTACTAGTCTTTCACTAGTGTGAAAAACTGTGCAATTTTTCATAATTTTTTATCTCATATTACACAACCAGAGGATTAAGATGGTCTGATGAAGCTGATGTTGGTGGTTTAGTTTAGTTAGTGGTTTCCAACCATGTTCCTGGAGCCCCAAACACTGCATAAATTGCTTGTCTCTTTATGCAATGTTGGTGCTGATTTGGTTGGTCTGGACTCTGGAATTTGATTGTGGTTTGTGGGGAGCATAATAAGGACACTGCTTAAACCAAACAATGATTTTAAGGTGAACACTATGAAAATACTTGATCAGACCAAAAATCTGTAAATCAATGTATTTTAGATAACTTAACAGCCATGAATGCAACAAAGTGTTAAATAGTCGTGATGAGAGGTAAAAATGGAACTAGATAAAAAAAACAAACAAAAAAAAAGTTCGCCCAGATAAACTTTAGGTTGGCTTGAGAAAGCTTAGCCTGAAAGTTTAAAGCAGTTGTAGAAGCTTAAAATGTAAAATTGTTGCTAGCATACTTGATTAGCATGTTGCTAACATGATTAGCACGTAGTTAGCATGTTAATAGCATGATTAATATGAATTTAGAATGTTGTGAACATGATTAGCATGTAGTTAGCATGTTGCTAATCGTGTTTCTAACATTATTAGCAAGTAAATAGCAAGTTACTAGCATGATTTTAGCATGATTAGCAAGTTAACTGCATGATTCTAGTTGCTAGGCTTAGATTTTATGAAAACCATGGTCATTAATTAGAAAAGATTTAGTAGTGTGAAATATAAACTGAAACGACTAAAGTTCACACATTTATTTCGTTGTTGTCAGCTTTTCCCTTCATAGCTTCTCATTTCACACTGAGTGTTTTTTTTTCCCCCCACTTGTGGTCAACATCTTCCTGTTTGACATATTGTTAATGGAAACACCCACATCCATGATGAGATGTTTAAGATAATCACACTTTTAACATGTAAACTTACCTTATATTACACCACTAAAGTGTTTTTCAAGTCATCTGTGAGTCTGTTTACACCAGGTCACTTCATGTGTTTTTACTGGTTGGACAACTATCTGTTTTGTTAACGGGGTCATCGGATGCCCATTTTCCACAAGTTGATATGATTCTTTAGGGTCTTAATGAAAAGTCTATAATATACTTTGGTTAAAAATTCTCAATGGTAGTATAAAACAACACCCTTTTTACCTTGTCAAAATGAGCTCAGCAAAAATCATCCCATTCTGAGGGATTGTTCTTTTAAATGCAAATGAGCTCTGCTCGCCCCGCCCCTCTCTTCTCTCTGTGGAGTGACCAGATGCTCTAAGGTTTTGCTCCACTTTAGCCACAAAACCTAATACTCACTTCTGCTGTAAGTGAAGATGGATCACAAATGATTTGCATGAACATAGATGCATTTATGTAGATCGGGAGGCACATTCCTTTCACAAACCACTGCATCTTCAGCGGCTCAGATGTCGGGAGTAAATGACGACCACTATTTTCATTATTATATCCAGCAACACAATGCCTCAATCGGATCCCTGCTCCAGTATCGAAACAATGGAGGTCGGACTGTTGCAGCTGATCTGAGGTAAGACACTCGTGTCAATCAACTATTATGGGAGCGGCCTCTGTTGGTGTAATGCCACACCCACAGGCATCTGAGAATGGCTTGATTTGAAAAAGGGAAAATTATATTTACAGATTAATTAAAAACCACTGCATGGATTTCTATCATTATAGGGTAGATTTGTACATACACTGCCAACACACATTGGTGCGAATGTTTAAATGGGTCAACGGATGTTAAGTTCACTTTTTCATGTTGTTTGAACATTAAAGCTGTGCACGCACTTCGAAGTGTAAAAGTTAAGTTTGCATCCGATGACCCCTTTAAACATTCGCACCAAAGCTGTGTCCCAAAGTGGAGTGCACGCACTTCGAAGTGCATGGACTTCGAAGGCCACACCTCCGAAGTGCACAAAGGACCTTCCGAAGTGCATGAGATGCTCCACTTTTGCAGGATTTCCTAATTGCGCCACCAGGTGTTCCCGATTACCGCTCCTGTCGCATAGCAGCGGTGCGCTATGCAACAGAGGGGCGCTGCCATCCTGACAGGTTTAGACGTTTAAGTTATGGAGCCAGCATTGGTCATATTTGTTTTTATATTTTATGTTTTACTGGATTAAGTTATATTGTTTTGCTGCATCCTTGCTGGATTACAATTTTAAATGCATTCTTTGCGTTTGAACCGCACATATGAATGATACATGTGAAAAAAAAAATACATAACCATGCACACACACACACATATATATAGCAGTTCAAATACTGACTGATGTTACCAAGGTGCGATTTTATAATAGTTTATTGTCTTGATGGTGAACATATTTAGAAACCCTGATTTTAAGTAACCATAAAAATAAAACTGTGAATACTTAAAAACAAATTATGCATTGTTCATATCAATGTTCAGCGGCAGCAGAGTGTTTGACATGTCTCGTTCCACTGTCCACCGCATTGTCCACCGAGTTGCTGAGGAGTTGGTGGCCATTCGCCACCAAGAGATTCACCTCCCCGAAGACCCCAGAACACATGGAGGCAGGGCTGGACTTAAAACTGGGGCCAGTTGCATAAACTTAGCCTCTATGTTAAGACAGCGTCTTAAGTACTAGTCTGATAAACTAGCAGTTAACCAAAGAGTAATCAGTCTTATTTTTTGGATCCAGCTTGGACTAATCTACATTTTTCTGTAACTGAATATAAAACATTAGGACCAGACATAAAGAAAAATTTGGCTGACTTACTTTTTAAGACTGGTCTAACCCCTTTATGCAACCGGCCCCTGATGTTGTTTTTCTAATGTTAAACCTAAGCTATGTTGTAAATAGGTGTAAAAAGTATTTTCAGTAACGTATAGAACAATTAGTTTCAATGTGAACAAAAAAAAAAAAAATGGACAAAAAATAAACATATAGAAGAGTGTTATGAAAAAAATTATAAGCTGCTTTATAAAAATGTACACATTGTAATTTACAAATTGTACATAATTCTCTTTTATTTACACATGAGAATATGCAATACAAATATACAAAATGTTCAAGAATTATTCATTTCATTCTTAACAAAAATACATCCATACTTATTATTATTCTGGAGTTTGATGTCCTCCCTGAGTAGCTCCACCAGCTTCCACTCACTTCCTCACCTGTCCCAGGACACTTGCAATCCTAAATCAGAGCAAATAAACCATGCCTGTTAACAACAACAGCACAATGAATTTCAGCAAAATTGTCTATTAACTCCCTTACTTTTTTTAAAGGGGTCATTGGATGCTAAGTTCACTTTTTCATGTTGTTTGAACATTAATGTGTGTTGGCAGTGTATGTACAAATCTACCCTATAATGATAAAAATCCATGCAGTGGTTTTTAATTAATCTGTAAAAATAATATCCCCTTTTTCCAATCGAGCCGTTCTCAGATGCCTGCTGGTGTGCCGACAGAGGCCGCTCCCACGATAGTTGATTGACATGAGCTCTTACCTTAGACCAGCTGTCACAGTCCAGAAACTTTCCTTGTTACAATGCCGAAGCAGGGATGTAAGTAACACAAGAATATCTCCGATTGAACGATTGAGGTGTTGTGTTGCTGGATGTAATAATGAAAATAGTGGTTGTCATTTACTCCCAACATCTGAGCCGCTGACGATGCAGAAGCGTTTTTTATGATTTTTTGCGATCGCCTTTTCTTATGACGTGGTAGTTATGAAGTTTAGTGGCTAAACGCGGCTAAATGCGGCTAATGTAAACAAGACCGTCTTTCCACAGAGAGAAGAGAGGGGCGGGGTGAGCAGAGCTCATTTGCATTTAAAGGAACAACCCCTTAGAATGAGATGATTTTTGCAGAGATGATTTTGGCAAGGTAAAAAAAGGTGTTGTTTTACAAAACCATTGAGAATTTTTAATCAAAGCATATTAGAGACTTTTCATTAAGACCCTAAAGAATCATATTAACTTGTGGAAAATGGGCATCCGATGACCCCTTTAAGTCTTTCCCCAGCAGGCTCACTTCCTCCAAAATAGTCCTACAACAAGAGAAAATGGAAACACTTATAATATAAAGAAAGGTTTGCAATCTTAACATTAGAAAATATGACACAGCAGGACATGCATACAAAATACTAAAGCGCTAAAGTTTGGTTAAATTATTTGACATAACTTTCATGACAGCACTACAAAAGCACAACAAAGAAAAATACTATTGCCTTATATAGTGGTTATCTTATTGTTTGTGGGCTTTGTTTAAAAAAAAAAAAAACACTTGTTTTAACATTTGTTTTCGCTAGGTATTTCAGTAAATGAAAACACAATACTTACATTTCAATCCGAATTCCCGCAAGTGATTCTGGGATATGGTAGGGTGCGAAGTGTCCATCAGATTCATTTTCCTGGGAATCTGAGACCGCATTTGAAGTCGCTTTCGAATTACTGCAGCCTTCGTCGCGCCGCGGTGACGCATTCGGCCTTGAAATGCGCACTTCGGAGGGTGCAGCCTGAATTGGGACAATGTACGTCATGACGCTGTGACGCAATCACCCTTCAAATTCGCACTTCGGAGTCCGCGCACTCCACTTTGGGACACAGCTCAAGTCCATGCTAGACGGGAGCGGTGTAACGTGATGCAACAGAAGACAACACAGATCATTATAATCAGTGAGTCTACACCGGATGCGGCCTCTGATTCAGCGCTGCTCATTTGTGTTTTGTCTTATGTTTCTGTTTGCACAGCATGAAGGGAAAGTTGTATGAATTTATGAATGAACCGCTCGTTTTAAAATCGTCCCAGTGTACTGACATTTCTTATGACATCAGTTCCTCGCCTTCAAGTTTTTTCTGCCTACAAACACTGCATGACAGTCTTGACAGCATTTAAAGGCCAAAACAAGGCACAACAATTTAAGGAATGTATAAAGCATCATTATTTTTGTACAAAAGGAAGCATAAAGTAGGTAATAAAAATTGAAATATATCTGGTGTGTAACTTTTAAAGAATTTTATTCTACAAAATGTCAGCAGGAGATAGCTGTTTATGCAACAGGTGGAGCTTTAGCAGATTCTCCTGTATTAACAGAGATGTGCAGGACTGTTCATAAACCATTACTATAGCACTGACAAAACTATTGAAACTGTTTTAAATTATGAAAAGAATATAAACATAAAACAAAATAAAAACTGCTTCAGAGCCACAGATTCATTAATATGACATGATTAATTAATTTCATAATGTTTTACCCAAACCCTGGTTTGAGCTTGTTGGGTCATTTTTGTTGGTGCTCTTCTCTCAGTAGCTTCACTGCCTAATGGCAGATTAGAACGCAATGAGCAATCAAGTCATTATAGAGATCAGTGGTTTACATTGAAAAAATAAAATAAAAATAAAATAAAAACAGCGCAGTGAAATGCACAAACGTTCTGTGTGAATGGTCCCTTTCTCTTTCATAATTTCAATAAAAACTGGGCATAACTTGTGAGCAAACCATGCTTTTGCTTTGAACTAAACTAAAGTCAAGAAATTTGTGTGAGAGTTAGTTATATCTTAGTATGAAATTCTGTATCTATATATAAGATCCTCACTAATATTCGAAGATCTGTGTGTGATTCCTCTGACATGTAAAATAAGCATACATTTATATTTAGGCAAAAACATTTTCACAGTGTTCAATCTCCAGAATCACAGTCTGATCAGCATCTCCCAGTGATTCCTTCAAACACCATCTCTTCCTCCTCTTGATCTCTCTGTAAAAAACACAAACACATTCACTAATGTACAACACTAATATATTTAGCAAGATCATTATTGATCATTTATATTTGTCCAAATTCTGCCATGAAAGTACACTACAGTACAAAATAACATTAAAGGAGAAGTCCACTTCCAGAACAACAATTTACAAATGATTTACTTACCCCCTTGTCATCCAAGATGTTCATGTCTTTCTGTATCTAGTCATAAACAAATTTTGTTTTTTAAGGAAAGCATTTCAGTATTTTTCTCCATATAATGGACTCAATGGTGCCCGCGATTTTGAACTTCCAAAATGCGGTATAAATGCGGCTTCAAAGGGCTCTAAGGGATCCCAGCCGAGGAAGAAGGGTCTTACCTAGCGAAACGATCTATATATATATTTTTTTTTAATTAAAATTTGTATACTTTTGAAGCACAAAAGCTTGTGTAACACTAGCTGCGCATCCACGACGTTATGTACTACAGAATCATGTCGAAAGGTCACGCGCGACGTAGGCAGAACTACAGACCCAGTGTTTACAAAGACTAATGAAGTGCAAGTAAATCAAACACTGTTTACCCCGCTAGAAATGTTACATTCCCAGAACGTCCTCAGAACGTCCCCACTGGTGTCAAGGACGTCCCCATAACGTTCTGAGATGGTCATGATGTGGAGTTCTTTAAAGGTTTGGGGGACGTTATTTGGAGGACCTTCACAGAACATTCAGGACCTTCTTGGGACGTTTAGAGGACCATATTTTATTTGGAAATGTGACATCCCCGAAACCTTGTCAGAACGTCCACGCTGGTGTCAAGGACGTCACCTAGTAACGTTCCCAGGACGTTCCAAGACGGTCATGATGTGGAGTTCTTTAAGGGGTTAGGGGATGTTATTTGGAGGACATTCACAGAACATTCAGGACGTTAATGGTTTGGATCTATATTTTATAACTTGAGCCAATGAAAAATAAATAATTTGCACTAAACAATATTTCTATGAAAACTGTTTTATTAAACCTGGCATGAAAGTATATTTTTCTTGTTGAAGAAAGTTAATTAATTTAAATTCTAGTTTTGATCTAAATAAAAAGATATAGATTTAATGAAAACAAAATTTCCCATTTAAGAAATAAGATTGTAAATTATTTAGAATTACTGCAACTGACATCCAGTCACAGATGAAATCAACTGAAATAAAAGACATTAAATTTCTTAAGATCTCAGCAAAGGAGGATTAAACAACTCCACAAACAGTTTGACTTTATTTGTCATGCAGAAGTTCTTACTGAGAATTAACAGAGGTTTATTTTCACAGTTTCAGTGAATTACATTTGAAGGTTACCATTTTGGTGAATAGTGTTTGCTTTAGTTGGTCACTTGGTTGTTGACATTTCACCCTTGTTATTTATTTATGTATTTTTTTTTTTGCTAATGCAATTCTGTGTTGAAAAAGCACATTATGACAGCAGAGCAAACAAAGATAAAATACAATTGGGTAATGTTGGCCTCTTGATGCTTGTGAAACATTTGTATAGCAGCTTCACTCATTGATTGTTTATTACAGTAGCTTATTAGTGTACTGACTGTGCTTTTGACCATGTGAATATTTGTTTTGTGCATGAAAAACATTAATTTGTGGCACACATAGACATGAAGAATCGGTGTAAGAATCTCAACAATGGTGATAATCAACAAAATATTCAGATAAACAGATCTTTGAACATCATAAAAAACAAGCTACTAATAAGATGCAACACAAATAGCAAAAATTAAAGCAAATAGTAAACAAAAGAAAATACTAAGACAATTCAGGTGCATAATTTATTCATGTTGCAATGCATTCTGGGAGCCATTATTGAATTTTGATTGGAGTTCCCAGAATGCACTGCAGCATGAAGCTTTTTGTTTATTGTCACCATCATTGAGCTTCATATGCTGATTCTTGATGATTGTGTGTGGTTAAACAGAACAGATGTTCAAATTAAATCATTACTTTTTATCAACAATGTAAAGTTATTTTTACAGTCAAATGCTCATAGGTTTAGATTTTGGATGAGATCAGCGTGTCAGGCCAGTACATGGCTACGTTACTGTTAATAACCAGCCAACACTACCTGACCATGTTTTCTTTTGGCTTTTTTACCATAACAAATGTGTTTTGCAAACACAGAGTTATAGCAGTCAGAGAAAAAATAATATTAAAAAGTCAAGGGTCAAGAGCCCAACTAAAGCACACACTGACCACATTAATGGTGACTTCAAACAAACCATTCAACATCTAAACCTCTGTTCTCAATAAAAACTTTTTTAGACATATGACAGAAGTTAAGTCAAACTGGTTAGTAATGAGTGAAGCTGCTGATGCTGTTTGTGGAGTTGTTTAATCCTCCTCTGCTGAGATCTTGAAAGATTTAATCTTTTATTTCAGTTGATTTTATCTAAGGCTGTGACTGGAAGTCAGTTGTAGTAATTATAAATTGTTTTAATAATTTTTTTTCTTAAATGGGAACTTTTGTTTTGATTAAATCTATATCTTTTTGTTTAGATCAAAATTAGAATTTAAATTAATTGACAAGAAAATTATACTTTTGTGCCAGGTTTTATAAAATAATTTTCATAGAAATTTTGTTTAGTGCAATTTATTTATTTTTCATTGGCTCAAGTTATAAAATATAGATGTGAACCATTACCCTAAATTTTTGTAATTGGATGAATGAAAACATTTTTTCAATCTAATTTTTTAACTGGATGAATGAAAACATTTTTTCAGTGTGTTAACGTCCTAAATGTCCTCTTTGTAACGTTGTTATGTGACCACAGAATAACCAACATAGAACGTCCTCCTAAAGTCATATTGTGAACGTTATTGTATGACTAAAAGAGGACCATGTGAGAACGCTCTGTTAATGTCCCAAATGTCATCTTTGTAACGTTCTTATGTGACCAAAAAATAACCAAAATGGAAGGTCCCCCTAAAGTCGTATAACGAACATTGAGTACCACCACTTTCATAACCAAAAGAGGACGTTTTAGGAACGTTTCCAATGTTCTGTAAAGGTTAGGGACATTCGTCACCTTTAGACAACTTTTAGGGAACGTTGCGAGAACGTCTCCTTCTAAGTGGGTACAAACAAAAAGGTACAATGATGTCGGATGATTCTTAAGTTGTAGGAGAAATTTAGTTTTTCACCATATCCTACCTTTTTGAGCAAGAGTACACAGACAATGAACTTAGACAGACAGAGGAGACTGCTGCGGCGACACAAGTCCCTCAAGCCTCGGTAGAGCACGTTCAAACGAGACAATGCCAACCATTGCCAACGGAGCAGGAATCTCAATCGGAAAGAATCAGCAAGTCAGGTGGTGAGTCGCACGTGACCTTTCGACGTGATTCTGTAGTACGTAGCGTTGTGGACGTGCATCCCAGAGCAACACGAGCTTTTATGCTTAATGGTATAAAAAATGCAGAACCGTGGGTAGTGAACTTTTCACACAAAAGTATACATTTTAATTTTTCGAAAAAAATGACCAACCGTTTCGCTAGATAATATCCGTCTTCCTCGGTTGGGATCGTTTAGAGCCCTTTGAAGCTGCATTTAAACTACATTTTGGAAGCTCAAAATCGGGGGCACCATTGAAGTCCATTATATGGAGAAAAATCCTGAAATGCTTTCCTTTAAAACCAAAATTTCTTTATGACTGAAGACATGAACATCTTGGATGACAAGGAGGTGACTACATTATTTGTAAATTGTTGTTCTGGGAGTGGACTTCTCGTTTAATATGTGTTATCAAATAAAATTGCCATAATAGTATTTCCACTTTTTGTGTGGTGAAAGTATTTTTATGATATTGATATTATGACATATAAGTGTCAAACACTGCATTATCGGATGCGTTTACACTAGCCTACTTATCAGTTGCACTTTTGGATATTCAAAGGAAATGAAGATGATGAATGGCAAAAGATAAAATTCTAATGTAACGATTATTCATTCAAGAAATAACTTCATGTTACTTTTAATGTTAAAAGAAATATCAATTATTATTATTGTATACAGTTTCAGGAAGGATCTCAATATATAGCCTAACAGTGATGCAGTGCTGGAGGCAGTACTACAGTTCCCAGCATGCACCACAGCAATGTAGGTGAAACTGTTTTAAAAAATTGAACAGATAATACCACAAAATATCACAATTGAACAGATAATACCACAAAATATCACAATTGAACAGATAATACCACAAAATTTGAAGATTCACTAATTCATACAACATAGGAATTAAAGACATTGAAAGAGAGTAAGCAGGGTAGAGTATGAAGAGAGGAACACAAGAAAGGAAATGACCTCAAATAAACAATGACTAAACAACAGGCAGTATTCACACATAGGATGCAACGTGCTAAAAGCTGGCTAGGCAGGTGCAAAACAAGTGTGAAAATAAACCTGCAGTCAGTTATTTGCATTCATCACTGAATAACATTGCTTATTGCATTGCCTGGAAAATCTACTGTGTTTTAAATACAGCTGAAATACGATTACACGCTTTATTTATGTGGAGTGTCACCAGCATTTCTGTTCAGGGATAATGACACAAAACACTGACTTAATGAATGTCTTAACCTTCTTATACTCTGCATAAATAATTTGTCCACAGATCACAAGAAAAAGCCTTGAACCAAAATAAATGCTTTTACCGATTTCTGTGCTGTTCCTTAGTAAGTGATCTCTTCTGTACAAGTCTGATCTGTTGCAACAATAATGTAATGTAATGTAACAGTAATGACAGACATGTTAAAATAACAAAGTAAGGAATAAAAATTATCTGAGAATTTGTTTAATTTTCTCTAGAACACTGATGTTATTTTAATGTTAATAACATTTATACTTTTTATTTTATTATTATTATTATTTCTACAAATGTAGAAATTAGGTCATACTTGCCTTCTTGGTTTACTTTTTTATGTTTCCTGCAGGTGCAGAAGATCATGACTACAGCAACAATCAACAGAAATCCAGTTGCAGTAGCAGCAGAGATCAGCACAATGCCCAGTTTGGTTAGGGTGTGTTCGGTAATAGACAAAATGAGCTGTTAGTGTGAATGAATCTCTCAGTGTGATCTACAACAAATGCTACATGAGGAATCAGCACTATGAGATCAGGGCTGCATTTCCCAAAAGCATTGTAAGCTTAAGTTGATCGTAGCTCCATTGGTGACAATGGTTCTACGATAAACTTAGGTTTACGATGCTTTTGGGAAACACAGCCCAGCTCAGTAAGTAAATGCTTATATCATCACTGTCCCACCTGCATGTGTCTGACAGAGTTTGCTGATGTTGAGTTGTGTGGTCTGGTTGCTGATGGGATTGTTGATCACACAGCTGTAGGTGTTTTTATCCTGATATTCCACCTCCAGAGGTAGAGAGAGACTGATGCTGAGATCAGACACACTGATGCTGGACAATAAACTGTTTCCTTTGTACCAGGAGAGACTCACATCACTCACATTCACCACTGAACACACCAATGAACAATTCTGCTGTGGTGATGATGGTGATGATGATGAGCTGCCTCTGCTGATGACGGGAACAGGCAAATGAGCTGAAAGGTGATATTAGAGAAAACAAATCAAGGGTTTAAGGGTAAGAGAGACATTTTATTTGTCAGTATTTGATGTGTTGAGTTGAAGTTCATTATGACAGACACAGTCGGGTTCATCACACATATGATGTTGACAACCCCTTTCTCAAACAAATTCATATTTAAAATGGAATTAAAGTATCAACATTTAATTACTTTTAAATTAGTTGATGAATTTGACATAAAAAATGCATAATTTATTACATAATTTTATTAAAACTACTTTCTAAAATTAATTTGTGTGTTGATGTGTAATTGGGTCAAAACCAAATTAGTTTTATGTATTGCTTTATAGTTTTACTCTTGTACCAGATCTTCAAATATAAAATTCCATCATAAAAATAGATTGCATAACTCTATTGTGTGATATTGTCTACAGTAATTATAAGATTAATATGGGAGTTTTAATGTAAATAATAGAATATTTATAATAATATCACAGAATATTTTCATTATTCTTCATTTCCGATCGAGCTGTAATTGTCAAAGTATGCACATAGTGTGAAAATTCTATTCAGCTTTTTATGTCTTATGTAGTCAGTAATATTATTTCAGGTTTAAAATTATTAAGATGCTTATTTTTTTTTAAGTCCACAGCCAAAATCCATCATTAAAGAAATACTGACACATCAAATGGGGTCAACACAGGGTAAGAAATCCTCTACTCACCATAGACAGTAAGACTGAATGTGTTGAGCACTGCATCTGTTCTGCTTCCAGTTACACTATAAAGTCCAGAGTCTGTGATTCTGGTGTTTGTGATGGTCAGAGATCCAGTCTGACCCAGCTTCAGTCTGCCTCTAAATTTCCCATCAGCATTATAATCATCATCATGATAAAATCTGCTCTTATTGCTCTTTCTGTCGATTTGAGCAATGAGAACGTTGTTGTGCCCAAATTTCCACATTATCTGATTATCAGTTTCACTGGTGTGTAGAGTGACAGAATCTCCCTCCATCACTGACACTGACTTCACTTCATCGCCAAACACACCTGATCAACAAATATTCATTCTTTGAAATTATTTAAACATTTCTCATCGCAAAACAAATTACTGACTCTGCACTCAATGTATAATTAAAAAAAATTGCAATAATAAACCCTCTGATGTGGGTGGAAAAGAAAAGTGTTGAAATAAATATCATGAACACAAAGATGTTTTAGTGTATTATTCTAAAACCAAAAAACAAACAAACAAAAAAAAAAACATGAAAATGAATGTTGGAAATATTAAATATTAGAATTATGTTGATGTGCACAAATAATAAAATTCATAGAACTGAAATCATAAAACTGCTTACCAGCCAGACTCCATGAGCACAAACAGATGAAAATAAAAGTCTCAAACATTTTCTTCAAATGACAACAGACATGATTTCAGAAAAGGCGACATTTAAGACAAAACACAACAGAAATGTTCTAATAAGTTTTTGAAAGCTGACAGCGACAGAGGAGCTGAAGAGCAGTGTGCTGTCGGTCTGTAGTGGTTTAGTGAAACTCTGCAGTAAGTGTGAATAAACTGCTCCAGTGACACCTCCCACACAGTCTGTGTCTTCTCACATGGTTTTTACATACAAAAGATCATAGTAATTAAGTTTAAGAACAACTGCTACTGGTGCATGTTCCCATTTCTCCCAGTTCATTATTTTAAAGGGGTCATGAAATTGATTATTATTATTAATAATATTATTTTAATATGTTGCTTGAGGTTTACTTATAATGTTAGTAAAGTTATTTTGCAGAAAAAAAAAACAAAAAAAAACTACCATACAAATATATGTATTGACTCTCTGATTAATCAGAGTGTGTTTGTAAGGCACTCATTGTAAATCTGCTTTGGAAAGATTTACATTGTTAAAAGTGCTACAAATACAAAAACAAACAAACAAAACCCCCCAAAATTTGTATTTTTAATTTAATAATTTAATAATTGAAGAGTTCAGATGCAAAAGCCCCTAAATCCATCTGACGCCTTTCTTTAAAATGGGCATTTCTTTCTGGCTACTTTGTATAGGTTTCTATGTAAGTACTGGTACTTCTGATTGGGCTGAGGCTGGAATTTTAGCGAGTTTGAAGAAAAAGTATTTGATGGATGTATAATATGTGTCGAGAGCATTCACTCAGTATCATTATCTCATTTTTGACCGAGATGGCTTTTAGCTGGTTTTGCATCTGAACTCTTCAATTATTTTATTTATTTATTTATTTATTTATTTATTTTTTTATTTTTTTTATACATAATGTCTCCTCCAGTTCAAGAACATCTCCACTTTCCTGAATATTTGATTCATCAGTGTGTGATGTTTGCTTTCTCTTGTTCATTTAAAGCAGGGGTGCTCAACCCTGTTCCTGGAGATCAACCTTCCCGCAGAGTTCAGCTCCAACCCTGACCAAACACACCTGAACCAGCTAATTGGGATCTGAAGGAGGACTTGATAATTACAGACAGGTGTGTTTGATTAGGATTGGAACTAAACTCTGCAGGATGGTTGATCTCCAGGACCAGGGTTGAGCACCCCTGATTTAAAGACTTCTGGATATCATAAACCAGGACAGCAACAGCAGCCATGCCCACCAGAGCAGAAAGAACCAATCGGATCAGTAGAACTTCTGAGAGCAGAAATGAATGACATTAAAATTAGAAATATGGTCCCCCAAAATAATGTTTTTGTACATTTTAGTTAAATGCACTTGTTTTATGCACTTTGAGAGAAACACAATGTTTTATGAAAAGTTTAAAAATATTTGTCAGTTGATTTTGGACAGATTACGGCAGGCCGCCATAGTCTACATAATTAATGGGAAGCACTGATATAGGGCCCTGAGCATGGCTGAAAGTGTTCACTGTTGCTTAAATGTTGAGTCTGGTTGCTGATGGGATTGTTGAGCACACAGCTGTAGGTGTTTCTATCCTGATATTCCACCTCCAGAGAAACTGATGCTGAACAATAAACTCCTTTCCTTTCTGCCAGGAGAGAGTCACATGACCCACATTCATCACTGAACACACCAATGAACACCCAGAGATGAAGGATCGGATATGATGAAGTTATTAAAGAGAAGGAGTCCGATGACAGTTATATTCAGTGTGTGAACAGTTGCACTACGCTCGCTTTTCTAAATGTAAACAACACACTGTAAAAAAATTGACCGTAAATTCACAGTAAATTACTGGCTAATAGTTGCATTACTTTCACAGTAAATTACTGTAAACTAGTTACATTACTGTATCATTTTTACAGTAAATAATTGTGAAATGACAGCTGTATACTGTGACCTCACAGTTGTTATTCCATACTGTGATTTAGCAGTATGGACCTGTAGAATTATAATATTTAGCCGTGAAATTACAGTTAATGCCTTCAGATTACTGTAATTTAGCAGTATGCTGCTGCAGAATTACACTGTAAACTATAATAGCTATGCAACTCAGTATTGTGTTTTTAATTTACTATAAACATTGCTAATTTAAAATTTTATTTAATTTAAAATTTAATTACATTTAAAATGTACTGTTAATTTATTATGAAATACTGAAATTTGACATTTTATCTGGTAACACATAGATGTGCCAATGCAAGACGCTTTCAGCGCAATAATGCATTTTAAGCCTCGTCTGTTGGGAGCGAGCGATTTGAAAAACTTCACTCTGATTGATCAAACTGAATGTAGCTGCGCTGAAAAAATGAGAAAGCTTTACGTTTTGTCAAAAATACAACTGGCACTGACAAGTGACAGAAATTAAATACTAATCTTACCTAGAGTCACAACATATGAGGTTCCAAAAGCCACACATGTTTGAGGAAGCTGGGTAAAAATAAGCACATAATGATTATTTTTTTTTAATTATATTTTTTATGTGATGTTTATATAATTTCAGATTTTTTCTTTAATTTAATAGTTAACCAAAAAAGGGAAAAAAACAAACAAACAAACAAAAAAAAAAAAAAACCGGAATTCTGTCTTCACTCACCTGAGAGATGTAAGTTATGATGTTGAAACCTTTGTGGGAATTTTAATAGTAATCTATTACAATTAACAAAACACATTATGGACAACAGCCTTTTAAGTACAAACAAGTAAAGCTAAACATAATATTAATTTTAAGTATGCTTATTCCAATGCTTAATCGCAGTTGCTAAAAAAATGTTTATGTATGTAAAATTTTAAATGCATTACAAGTTGATGAACTGTAAGAATGCATATAGCATATATCGCATATAACACATAATATACTGTAGATTAGGTGATAGTAAATTAATGTGTTTTATAAAAAGTGTTAAAATTTGTTTTCAAAATGTCTTTTGAAAAGCAGGCTGAAGGACGTTCATTATATAAATACTTAAAATAGATTGCAGTTGGCCTACATATGGGTATAAAGTACTTCTATTTTAAACCCACTAAAAGCTGAATGATTTTGCTATTTGTTTTTACACAAAGTACACATGAAATATACTTTGAGTAAGAGTGAAATGTATATTTTCTGTAAATACACAACTTCAATTAAAGCATGCTTTACGTTAAGTATACTTCTTAAAAACGTAATATATTTATTACCAAAGTAATTCTAGTATACTTTTTAGAAATATATTAAAATGCAATTCAATATATTTTAATGCACTTCAAATAAGTATGTTGGGAATACAAATGTGCTATAAACATACTACTTGAATTTCAAGTATATTTTGTAATACATTAAATACTACGTCTTTTTCACATGGGAACCCTTGCATTTGGGTAGAGTTATAAAGTCACATTGCAATTCACGAAATGGCCCTGAGGGTGCAGGTGTTCTCCTTGCAACTGATGGAATTGGGGGTGCCAAATTGTGTTTTTGACAAGTCACGCATCCGTGAACCACTTTTTCTGCATGTTTTCTAAAAACCTTTGCCCACCAAATTGTGTTAAAATGTGAATACATTTGAAAAACGCTGTGTATCTGTGTGGCCAAATAAGGAATCAAGGGTTTTGGAGCTACGACTCGCTGTTGAAATCTCTAAATTTTGTCATCTGTCAATTTGCAACCATATCCAATCCAGTCCCATTTGTCCTCTCGAAGCATTTGATCCTGCATCTCGACTGTCTTTCAGCTGTGAGTAGTGCGTCCCACGCAGAATGACATGTTTGAGCAGTATGAGTTTCTGCTGTTCTTGCGGCGACAACTGCAACCTGCCCTGCGTTCCCCTTTGTCCACAAAAGATGAACCATCAGTGTATAGAATCAAATCAGGATTTTGAAATGGCAAATTACCTAAGTGCTCATCCACACTTAACATTTGCACAATCTCTACACAGTCATGGCTGTTGGGAATTGTTTCAGATGGAGCAAGCAATGTAGCTGGATTTGATGGAGTGGCTTTTTCAATAGTTATGTTTGGCGTTTCTAGTGCAGTGGACCATTTGATCCATCTAGGAAGTGTTACACGAGCAGCTCTCCGTAGTGATAACCTTGCATGCACAGAGTGTGGGCATCGAATGGTTATCTTTTGGTCAAGCACTACGGGTGTTGCGCATTGCAAGGCCAAATAGACTGCCTGAACTGCTCGTAAACACGTCCCCCAGCCTTGTGAGACGGCATCAAGTTGCTGTGAATAAAACCCTACAGGTTTATTTTGATCCCCCCATTCTTGGGTTAGAACAGATGTCGTAATCTTTTTGTTCATTCACATGCAGTGCAAAAGATTTTCTGTGATCGGGCATTCTGAGTGCTGGCGCTTCACATAAGGCATGTTTCAATTCCTCCAAAGCCATTTTAGCGTCAGTAATCCAGTTTAACTGTGGGTCTTGGGCCCATGGATTTCCTTTTAACAAACTGTTGAAGGGTTGTGATTTTACTGCATACCCTTCAAACCAACCACGACTATAATTGCATAGGCCCAAAAAGGATCTCAGCTCTCGAATGGTTTGAGGAATTGGATGTGTTTTAACCCTGAGAAATACTCTGACCCAAATAGTTTGCTTCTGTCTGACACAGTTGAGCTTTCTTCAGGTTTGCTCTTTGACCTTTGCTGTACAGGAAATCAAGCAGACCTCCCTCTCATGTTCAATCTTAAATTACTGAACAAATCAAAACACCAACAACATACTGAATGATAACTGATGTTGAATCAAAATCTTTCAAATGTCTTTGCAAAGACTGGTGACTGCCACAGGGCCTCCAAGGTGTATTGTTGACTTTTAATTGTAAATGGGAACCATGATTGGATTTCTTTTACAACTGGCACAGACCAAAACCCATTAGCCATATCAATTACTGAAAACCATTTATATTCTGGTTTAATCAGTCTGAAAATTGTTGATGCGTCAGCTACAAGAGAGCTGATCTTGTCAATATACTGATTTGCCACTCTATAATCAACTGTGAGTCTTCACAATCCATCTGGTTTTCTTACTGGCCGTACAGGGCTGTTACTGAGACTGTTGATCTTAATAACAATACCTCCCTCCTCTAACTGCTCAACCACTGGCATTATACCTTCCACTGGATTTAAAGGATACTGCTTCATACAGGGAGGAGGAGTTCCTGTAAATGTAACAGGTTCCATGTCAAGTAACCCACAATCAGTTTTGTTCTTTGTGCTTATCTAGTTTCCTTGTAACTGTTGTGTCTTTGCCTCAGCAGCCATTGGGGCAGCAGAGACAGCACTCAACAGCCTTTGCTGTGTTTCAAGCAGAAGTTGACTAAACTGAACAACCGAGTCTGAAGGAGGGGAAGGTGGAGGAGGAAGAGGGAGAAAGGCTTCCAATCTGTAGTGTTTTTTTTTTAGCTTTGCAATCTTTTGGCCAGTGACCAACAGGCATCTGACTTTAAAATTTGATTTGCCCTGAACATGTGGTTTGCTTTTGCCCACTGCTCCAGATTTTCTTAGAAAGTTGTTAGAGCTGTTAGTTTTTAGGGCTGTCTTTTGTTTACATTTTGTAATTTAATTTCAACCTTTTGCTGTTGTGCTTTCCTACACCAAGCCTTAAGTTTCTTCCATCCTTTTTTCTCAGCTCTGTCATCAGGCAGATGTTCACCACCTAAAGATTCACCAAGAGCTTCTTTCAAACTTTTCCTGCCTGCTGATGAGAGATTGACTGAGACTTGACTCCTTTGACCACTCATGCACTTCTTTAAAAGTTAGGGGTGTATATTTGTACAGCACAACATCTCTACAAGCTCCCAATGACCGCCCCTTTGCACCTTGATTGTATTTTGCAACTATTTCTTGTTCTGCTTCTTCAATTTTAAAGTGCTCTTTGAGTTGTTCTGTCAGCATTTCAATTTTATCAGCTTAACATCTGACTCCTCCATAACTGAAGAAATGATATAATCTGAACCAGTAGCCATGCTACCCCCACAGCACATGCTGAATTTTCATGAAATGTCAAATCAGAACACACTCACTCTTCTCCTGGCTTAACTACTGCAAAGCAGACACCTATGAGAGTTGTCCTCATCCTCGCTCGTGGCCCAGAGACAGAAGCCCAGTGGTCCGAGACATTCCCCGTCTGGTCGTGCAAGGAAAAACCCAGACTCCGCTCTTATGGAGATAACAGCTCTGTGTTATTCCATCCTGCCAACTACGAACTTGTTAGATCAAGTTCCAGTAACAGGCAACAACTAGGCAGCAGAGCTGTTGATACCCAAACCCTGTTAACAGCAAGTGTTGTCTGGTATTAATAAATACTCAAACCGAGTGTTTAACAATCTTCTGTCAGTCAAGAAGTTGACTGATAGAAACCAGAAAAGATCAGAAGCAGGAGATGAAGTGATGATGATAAAAAAGGTATAACAAAGATTATTGAACAACTTTAGTTGTGTATGTCTCAATGTTCAGACTTCATCTAGGGACCACAGTTCAGCGAACAATGATACATGATACTGAGTCACGACAACATCCCATTAAACTCTGGGTTTCCATAAACATTTCCTCTTATCTATTTTTCGTTCATACAGACCAAACAGTTCATGAAACCCCATAATCATGAAAATGACCAATGAAAATGCATAAACAAGAAAAAAAATAATAAAATAAAATACAGAAACAATTAAATGATGAATGAATAAATAAAACACAAATGATATAATGGCAAAATAATCAAATGACAAAAATAATCCAATAACTAATTATGTGAACAACTAATGATTATAAAATTATAAATAATTATGCGAGTAAATGATTATAAATGGATAAAAACAAAAAAAAATAATTAAAACACAACACAAACAATTTGCATGTGAGGATTTAAAGACCCTTCATATCCCACTACAACTTTTGCCAAGTAACAAGAACTTTGTCCATATTCAAAACTGTTATTAGACATGATGTGAATTATTCACAAAATAAAGCACTTGACGATAGCCCATCTTTTGTACATTTTGAAGGGGGGACACTTTTTATAGCAGCCTGAAAATACATTATGCAAAAATATGTATCCCACTATATCTTTTGCCAGGTAAAAAGAAATTTGTCCATATTCACCACTGTTATTAGAAATGAGAAGTATTCACAAAATAAAATACTTAATGATAGGCCATCGTTTGTACATTTTGGAGGGGGGATACTTTTTATAGAAGATCTAAAATACGGCCTAAAAAGATACAAATCCAACTATAATGTTTGCCAGGTAAGAAGCAACTTATCCATATTCACACACTTCATGACAGGCCATAATTTATACAGTTTAGATGGGGGATACTTTTGACAGTAGGTTGAAAATACAGTCTGAAAAATCTGTATCCCACTACAACCTTGCCTGGTAAGAAGAAACTTTCTCCATATTCACCACTGTTATTAGACAATGTGAAGTATTCACAAAATAAAGCACATGATAATTCAAATGTTTTCAAATGTGCATCCATAAACACCTCTGTTATTAGACGTGAAGCATTCACGAAATAAAACATTTCATGATAGGCCATCATTTCTACATTTTGGAGGGGGGACACTTTTGAAAGTAGGTTGAAAATACAGTCTGAAAATAGGCTGAAAATATGGTCTGAAAAAATATGTATCCCACTATAAGTTTGCCAGGTAAGAAGAAACTTGTCCATACTCACCACTGGTAGTAGACATGATGTAAAATATTCAGAAATGTATACGTATCCAGCTACAACTTTTGCCACGCAAGAACAAACTTGTCCATATTCACCACAGTTATTAGACATGATGTAAAGTACTGATAAAACACTTGATGATAGGCCATCATTTGTACATTTTAGCAGGACAGCACAAATTTTGGCAGTTTGAAAATACGTTCTGCAAAAATGTGTACCCCACGAACACTTTTGCTAGGTAACAGGAAACTTGTCCATATTCACCACTGTTATTAGAAATAATTGGAAGTATTCACAAAATAAAACATGATATGCCACCGTTTGTACATTTTGGAAGGGGGGGCATAATTTTGAAAGTAGGTTAAAAATACAGTCTGCGAAAAATGGTTATCCCAGGTCAACTTTTTTCTTGTAAGAAGAAACTTGCCCATATTTACCACTGTTATTAGACATGATGTGAAGTATTTCGCAAAATAAAACATTTGATAATAGACCATTGGTACATTCTGGAGGGGGGACACTTTTGAAAGTAGTTTGAAAACGAGTTCTGCAAAAATACATATCCATATATGTAATTTTAGCAAGGGGATACTTTTGAAAGGAGGTTGAAAATACAGTCTGAAAAAGTACACATCCCACAATAGCACTTACCTGGTAAGAAGACATTGTCTATATTCACCACTGTTATTAGAAATGATGTGAAGTATTCATAAAATAAAACACTTGATGATAGGCCATCATTTGTACATTCTGAAGGGGGACACAAATTTTGGCAGATTGAAAATACGTTCGGCAAAAATGTGTATCCCACGAAAACTTTTGCCAGATAACAGGAAACTTGTCCATATTTACCACAGTTATTAGACATGATGCGAGTATTCACATTATAAAATACTTGATGGCCATCATTTGTACATTTTGGAGGGGGGATACTTATGGCAGGTTGAAAATACGTATCCCACTATAACTTCTGCCTGGTAAGAAGACACTTGTCTATATTCAACACTGTTATTAGACATGATGTGAAGTTTTCACAGAATAATATACTTGATCATAGGCCATCATTTGTACATTTTGAAGGGGAGGATACATTTTTTTTATTTTTTTTATTTGCATTCTGCAAAAATACGTATCCCACTATAACTTTTGCCTGGTAAGAAGAAACTTGTCAGTATTCACCACTGTTATCAAACATGATATAAATTATTCACAAAATAAAACACGATGATATGCCATCATTTGTACATTTTGGAGGGGGGATACAAATTTTGGTAGGTTGAAAACACAGTCTGAAAGAATACATATTCCACTATAACTAGAACAAGACCAAACTTGTCCATATTCACCACTGTTATTAGACATGATTTGAAGTACCCACATAATAAAACAATTGATGATGGGCCATCATTTGTACATTTTGGAGGAGGGATACTTTTTGTAGCAGGTCGAAAATATGGTCTGAAAAGATATGTATCCCACTATAAATTTTACCAGGTGACAACAAACTGTTGTTAAGTAATCACAAAATAATACACTTGATCATTGGACATTATTTGTACATTTTGGAGGGGGGACACAAATATTGGCATGTTGAAAATACAATCTGCACAAATACGTGTCCCACTGTAACTTTTGCCAGGTAACAAGAATCTTGTCCATAAACACCACTGTTATTAGACATGATATGAAGCATTCACAAATAAAACACTTGATGACGGTCCATCATTTGAACATTTTGGAGGGGGGATACTTTTGAAAGTAGGTTAAAAAATACGGTCTGAAAAGATACATGTCCCACTACAACCTTTGCAAGATAAGAAACTTGCCCATATTCACCACTGTTATTAGACATGATGTGAAGTATTCACAAAATAAAACACTTGATGATAGGCCATCATTTGTACATTTTAATGGGGGACACAAATTTTGACAGATTGAAAATACAGTCTGAAAGAATATGTATCCAACTATAGCTTTTGCCTGGTACCAGGAAACTTGCCTATATTCAGCACTGTTATTGGACATGATGTGAAGTATTCACAAAATAAAACACGATATGCTATGATACTTGAATCTTGAATATGATGAATACTTTTTATAGCAGGCCGAAAATATGGTCTAAAAAGATATGTATCCCACTGTAACTTTTGCCAGGTGACAAACTTCTCCATATTCACCACTGTTATTAGAAATGTAAATTATTCACAAAAGAATACACTTGATGATAGGCCATCATTTGTACATTTTGGAGGGGAGATACTTTTGAAAGTAGGTTGAAAATACTTTCTGAAAAGATATGTATCGCACTATAACTTTTGCAAGGTAAGAAGAAACTTGTCCATATTGACCGCTGTTGTTAGAAATAATTTGAAGTATTCCCAAAATAAAACATTTGACAGGCCATCATTTGTACATTTTAGCGGGGGGAAGCACATTTTGGCAGGTTGAAAATACAGTCTGAAAGAATACATATCCCACTATAACTTTTGACTTGTAAGAAGAAACTTGTCCATATTCACCACTGTTATTATACATGATTTGAAGTACCCACATAATAAATAAAACAAATGATGATGGGCCATCATTTGTGATACTTTTTGTAGTAGGTTGAAAATATGGTCTGAAAAGATATGTATCCCACTATAAATTTTGCCAGGTGACAACAAACTTGTCCATATTCACCACTTATTACAAATGTAAATTATTCACAAAAGGACACACTTGATAGGCTATCATTTGTACATTTTGGAGGGGAGATAGTTTTGAAAGTAGGTTGAAAATACGGTCTGAAAAGATACATGTCCCACTATAACTTTTTAAAGGTAAGAAGAAACTTGTCCATATTCACCACTGTTATCAGAAATAATGTTAAGTATTCACAAAATAATACACTTGATCATAGGACATGATTTGTACATTTTAGATGGGGGATACATTTTTTATAGCAGGTCGAAAATGCGCTCTGCAAAAATACATATCCCACTATAACTTTTGCCTGGTAAGAACAAACTTGTCAATATTCACCACTGTTATCAAACATGATATGAAGTATTCACAAAATAAAAACACGATGATATGCCATGATACTTGAATCTTGAATATGATGAATACTTTTTATAGCAGATCGAAAATATGGTCTAAAAAGATATGTATCCCACTGTAACTTTTGCCAGGTGACAACAAACTTCTCCATATTCACCACTGTTATTAGAAATGTAAATTACTCACAAAAGGAAACACTTGATAGGATACCTTTCAAAGTAGGTTGAAAACACAGTCTGAAAGAATACGTATTCCAGTATAACGTTGCCAGGTAAGAACAAACCTTTCCATATTCGTCACTGTTTTTAGAAATTATTTGATGCATTTATAAAATAACGTGATAATAGGCCATCACTTGTACATTTTGGAGGGAGGATACAAATTCTGGCAGGTTGAAAATACTGCCTGAAAAAAAATAAATAAATAAAATACGTATCCCACTATAACTTCTGATATGAATATACGTCACAAGTTGGAGCTGTTGTTGCAGCTGGAACCAAGAGACATAATAAATACAGCGCATTGGTTGAGATGGATGTTGTGTTTTGTTAGTAAATGTTTCATTATATTACTAGTGTTGCCTCCTTTGTTCACTATTACACTACTGCACATATTGCATCTGACACTGGTGTCACTTAGTTTTGTAACGTGAGCCCAACAACACCAATATATCGATAACAGTATTATTTGTACTGAAGCTCATCAGTAGTCCGTTATTGACCCAATTAAGTACTGGTCCAAAGAGGAAAAAAAACAAAAACAAACAAACAAAAAACAGTTCTCGGTACCCATCCCTAGCTTTGAGTTTTTTTTTTTCCCCTCCGTTGCCAAAACAGAGAGCAACATTGTTTTTTAAAAGGCCTAAGTTAGTTGTGCATAAGTTGCTATTTTAAACAACTAAGTAAAACAACTAAACTACAACTAGTATGAACTAAAGTTCAACATTTACCTCAGTTTTTACCTGCGTCATCAACGGGTGAGCAAATAGGATGCTAAGTTACAAATATAATTAGCAGAAAAGTATTAAATGCTTAAAAATAACATTACAATAAAAACTATAATACAACATTAAATGTGTAAAAAATTACTAAATCAAGCCAAGTCTGTCCACACCGCAGACGCTACAGTTGCTGCACCGCATCACAAGAGCAAGAGCAAGAGCTAAAGCGTATGGTATTCAATTCTATCAAGGATGGATCATCTTCCGTACTGTGACTGGTAAGGGTCCTTCAGGTGAGCGATGGGTCAGTGAGCATGTCACACCACCTGACGCCGTGGGTCATTCCCATAGATATGGTGTGATGGGACAACACTCACCACCCAACGCTATCCACAGCCATCCAAGACAGCAAACCCACAAGAAGTTGACTACAGAGTCCATTCCATCACCCACCGATGTGCTTCATCAAGCTCTGTGATAAAAGAACTGCGATGCGAAGACTACCAAATCTCTGAGTTTATTATTTGTCATTACTAGCATTTATTATTATTATTATTATTATTATTATTGTCTTTATTATTATTATTGTCTTTATTATTATTATTATTTACTACTTTTGAAATTAGGTTGAGAATAGTTTAAATGTAGATTGAAAATATGGTCTGAAAAAAAAAAAAATGTATCCCACTATAACTTTTGCCTGGTAAGAAGAAACTTGTCCATATTCACCACTATAAATTTTACCGCTATAACCACTATTTACATTTTAGAGGGGGGATACAAATTTTGGCATGTTGAAAACACAGTCTGAAAGAATACATATCCCACTAGAACTTTAGCCTGGTAAGAAGAAATTGTCCATATCCACAACTGTTATTAGACATGAAATGAAGTATTCACAAAATAAAACACTTGATGATAGGCCATCATTTGTACATTTTGGAGGGAGGATATACATTTTGGCAGGTCGAAAATAAGATCTGGAAAAAAAAACAAAAAAAACGTATCCCACTATGACTTCTGATATGAATATATGTCAAGTTGGAGCTGTTGTTGGAGCTGGAACCGGGAGACATAATAAATACAGCGCATTGCTTGAGATGGATGTTGTGTTTTGTTAGTAAATGTTTCATTATGTTACTAGTGTTGCCTCCTTTGTTCACTATTACACTACTGCACATATTGCATCTGACACTGGTGTCACTTAGTTTTGTAACGTGAGCCCAACAACACCAATATATCGATAACAGTATCATTTGTCCTGAAGCTCATCAGTAGTCTGTTATTGACCCAATTAAGTTCTGGTCCAAAAAAAGAGCAGTTCTCGGTACCCAGTACTCTGTTTTGAAAGTCACTTTTGAAAGTCAGCCGAAAATGCGGTTTGGACGCAGGTTGAAAATATGGTCTGACAAAATATGTATCCCACTATAACTTTTGACTGGCAAGAAGAAACTTGTCCATATTCACCACTGTTTTTAGACATGATGTGAAGTAATCACAAAATAAAACACCTGATGATAGGCCATCATTTGTACATTTTGGAGGGGGGATACCTTTGAAAGTAGGTTGAAAAACGGTCTGAAAGAATATGTATTCCAGTATAATTTTGTCAGAGAAGAACAAACCTTTCCATATTCACCACTGATATTAGACATGATGTGAATTATTCGGTCTGAAAGTAGATTGAAAATACTGAAAATATACGCATCCAACTATAACTTTTGCCAGGTAACAGGAAACTTGTCCATATTCACCACTGTTATTAGACATGATGTGAAATATTCACAAAATAAAACACTTGATGATAGGCCATCATTTGGTCATTTTGGAGGGGGGACACTTGTTACAGCAGGTCGAAAATACGGTCTGAAAACATGTATCCCACTATAACTTCCCAGAAAACAGGAAACCTGTCCACATTCACCACTGTTATCAGACATGATATGAGTATTCACAAAATAAAACACTTGATAAGCATCATTTGTACATTTTTTGCACTGAGTAAGGGTTGAAAATAATACCGGTCTGAAAGTAGATTGAAAATACAGTCTACAAAAAGATCGCATCCAACTATAACTTCTGCCAGGTAACAGGAAACGTCCATATTCACCATTGTTATTAGACACGATATGAAGAATTCACAAAATAAAACACTTGATGGTAGGCCATCATTTGTTCATTTTGGAGGGGGGATACAAATTTTCGTAGGTTGAAAATACGGTCTGAAAGAACAAGTATCCCACTATAATTTTTACCAAGTAAGAAGAAACGGGTCCAGATTCACCTCTGTTATTGGACATGATGTGAAGTATTCACAAAATAAAACACTTCATGATAGGCCATCATTTATACATTTTGGAGGGGGACACTTTTGAAAGTAGGTTGAAAAGCCGGTAAAAAAAAAAAAAAAGTATCCCACTATAACTTTTGAGTGGTAAGAATAAACTTGTCTATATTCACCACTGTTATTAGACATGATGTGAATTATTCACAAAATAAAACACCTGATGATAGGCCATCATTTATACATTTTGGAGGGGGGGGTACCTTTGAAAGTAGGTTGAAAACACTGTCTGAAAACATACGTATTCCAGTATAACTTTGTCAGATAAGAAACCTTTCCATATTCACCACTGTTATTAGAAATGATTTGACACATTTACAAAATAAAATATTTGACGATAGGCCATCATTTGTACATTTTGGAGGGGGGACACTAGTTATAGCAGATCAAAAATATGGTCTGAAAACATGTATCCCACTATAACTTTTGCCAGATAACAGGAAACTTGTCCACATTCACCACTGTTATCAGCCATGATATGACGAATTCACAAAATAAAATACTTGATAAGCCATCAATTGTTCATTTTGGAAAGGAGGATACAAATTTTGGTAGGTTTAAAATACGGTTATATGGTCTGAAAAAAAATATGTATCCCACTATAACTTTTGACTGGTAAGAAGAAACTTTTCCATATTCACCACTGTTATTAGACACATGAAGTGTTCACAAAAAACACTTGATGGTAGGCCATCATTTGCTCATTTTGGAGAGGGGGAATACAAATTTTGGTAGGTTGAAAATACGGTCTGAAAGAACACGTATCCCACTATAATTTTTACCAAGTAAGGAAAGAAGCGTGTCCAGATTCACCACTGTCATTGGACGCAGTGCTTAAGAGTATATTCACACAAAATAAAAAGAGACTTGATAAAGCCATTGTTGTTCATCTCTCACCAGGGGGCAGTTACAGCAGATTGAAATACGGTCTGTAAACATGTATCCCTTATAACTTGCCAAGAAAACAAAACCTGTCCACGACATTCACCACTGTTATCAGACTTTGGCTGATGAAGAGTGGGGTACCTTTGAAAGTGGAGGTTGAAAATATGGTCTGAAAAACTATGTATCCCAATATTACTTTTGCCTGGAAAGAAGAAACTTGTCCATATTCACCACTCTTATTAGACATGATATAAAGTATTCACAAAATGAAACACTTGATGCTAGGCCATCATTTCTAAATTTAGTAGTGGGGATAACTTTGAAAGTAGATTGAAAATACAGTCTGAATAGATATGCATCCAACTATAACTTTTGCCAGGTAACAGGAAACTTGTCCATATTCACCACTGTTATTAGACATAAGAAGGAAATTCTGGAGGGGGATACCTTTGAAAGTAGGTTGAAAACACGGTCTGAAAGAATACGCATTCCAGTATTACTTTGCCAGGTAAGAACAAACCATTCCATATTCACCACTGTTATTAGACATGTGAATTATTCACAAAAATAAAAACACTTGATGATAGGCCATCATTTCTAAATACGGTCTGAAAGTATGTAGAAAATATGGTCTGAAAAACTATGTATCCCACTATGACTTTTGCCTGGTAAGAAGAAACTTGTCCATATTCACCACTGTTATTAGACAACGTGAAGAATTCATGAAATACAATCAAAGAATATGTATCCAACTATAACTTTTGCCAGGTACCTGGAAACTTGTCCATATTCACCACTGTTATTAGACAAGATGTTAAGTATTCACAAAATAATACACTTGATATGCCATGATACTTGAATCTTGAATATGATGAATACTTTTTATAGCAGGTCGAAAATATCGTCTGAAAATATATGTATCCCACTGTAACTTTTGCCAGGTGACAACAAACTTCTCCATATTCACCACTGTTATTGAAATGTAAATTATTCACAAAATAAAACACCTGATGATAGGATATCATTTGGTCATTTTAGCAAGGGGATATTTTTGAAAGTAGGTTGAAAACACATTTCACAATAACACTTGCCTGGTAAGAAGACAAAATTCACCGTTATTAGAAATGATGTGAAGTATTTACAAAAAATATTTGATGATAGGCCATCATTTGTATATTTTGGAGGGGGGATACTTTTTTATAGCAGGTCGAAAATACGGTCTGAAACGATATGTATCCCACTGTCACTTTTGCCTGGTAAGAAGAAATTTGTCCATATTTACCACTGTTAGTAGAAATGTGAACTATTCACAAAATACAACACTCCATGAAAGGCCATCATTTGTACATTTTGGAGAGGGGACACTTTTGAAAGTAGGTTGAAAATACAGTCTGAAAAGATACACATTCAACTATAACTTTTGCCAGCTGACAGGAAACTGGTCCATATTCACCACTGTTATTGGACATGATGTGAAGTATTCACAAGATAAAACACTTGATGATAGGCCATCATTTGTACATTTTGGGATGTAGGTTGTCAGATAACTTTTGCCTGGTAAGAAACTTTCCATATTCACCACTGTTATTGGACATGATGTGAAGTATTCACAAGATAAAACACTTGATGATAGGCCATCATTTGTACATTTTGGAGGGGGGACACAAGTTATAGAAAGGTCAAAAATACGGTCTGAAAACATGTATCCCACTATAACTTTTACCTGGTAAGAACAAACCTTTCCACATTCACCACTGTTATTATACTTGATATGAAGCATTCACAAAATAATCCACTTGCTGATAGGCCATCATTTGTAAATTTTGGAGTGGGGAATACCTTTGAAAGTAGGTTGAAAATACAGTCTGAAAAGATACGCATCCAACTATAACTTTTGCCAGGTAACAGAAAACTTGTCCATATTCACCACTGTTATTAGACATGATGTGAAATATTCACAAAATAAAACTCTTGATGGTAGACCATCATTTGTTCATTTTGGAGGGGGGGATACAAATTTTGGTAGGTTGAAAATACAGTCTGAAAGAACACGTATCTCACTATAATATTTACCAAGTAAGAACAAACCTTTCCACATTCACCACTGTTATTATACTTGATATGAAGTATTCACAAAATAAAACACTTCATGATAGGCCATCATTCGTACATTTTGGAGGGGGGACAATTGCTACAGCAGGTTGAAAACATGGTCTGGAAGTAGGTTGAAAATACGGTCTGAAAAATATACATATGCCACTACAACTTTTGCCTGGTAGGAAGAAACTTGTCCATATTCACCACTGTTATCAGACAACGTGAAGAATTCACAAAATAAAACACGATGATATGCCATCATTGAATATCATTTGTACATTTTGAAAAGGAGATACTTTGAAAGTAGTTTGATATATACAGTCTGAAAATACACATGTCCCACTACAACTTTTGCAAGATAAGAAACTTGCCTATATTCACCAGTTATTAGACATGATGTGAAGTATTCACAAAATAAAACACTTGATGATAAGCCATCATTTGAACATTTTGGAGGGGGGATACTTTTGAAAGTAGGTTGAAAATACAGCCTGATAAAATGAGTATCCCACTGTAACTTTTGCCAGGTGACACTTCTCCATATTCACCACTGTTATTAAAAATGTAAATTCACACACACACACAAAAAAAAACCTTGATGATAGGCTATCATTTGTACATTTTGAAGGGGATACTTCTGAAAGTAGGTTGAAAATATGGTCTGAAAAGATACATTTCCCACTATAACACTTGCAAGGTAAGAAACTTCTGCATATTCACCACTGTTATTAGAAATAATTTGAAGTATTCAC
Source organism: Labeo catla (assembly GCA_012976165.1). NCBI lineage: Eukaryota > Metazoa > Chordata > Actinopteri > Cypriniformes > Cyprinidae > Labeo > Labeo catla. The sequence continues at coordinate 8,415 of VONZ01001012.1, read as the reverse complement.
AAAATAAAACACTTGATATGCCATCATTTGTACGTCGAAAATACAGTCTGAAAGAATACATATTCCACTATAACTTTGCAGAATAAGAACAAACTTGTCCATATTCACCACTGTTATTAAAAATGTAAATTCACACACACACACAAAAAAAAACCTTGATGATAGGCTATCATTTGTACATTTTGAAGGGGATACTTCTGAAAGTAGGTTGAAAATATGGTCTGAAAAGATACATTTCCCACTATAACACTTGCAAGGTAAGAAACTTCTGCATATTCACCACTGTTATTAGAAATAATTTGAAGTATTCACAAAATAAAACACTTGATATGCCATCATTTGTACGTCGAAAATACAGTCTGAAAGAATACATATTCCACTATAACTTTGCAGAATAAGAACAAACTTGTCCATATTCACCACTGTTATTAGACATGATTTAGTACCCACAAAAAAAAAAAAAACTTTTTGTAGTAGGTTGAAAATATGGTCTGAAAAGATATGTATCCCACTATAAATTTTTGCCAGGTGACAAACTTGTCCATATTCACCACTGTTACTACAAATTTAAATTATTCACAAAAGGAAACACTTCATAGGCTATCATTTGTACATTTTGGAGGGGGGAAACTTTGGAAAGGAGGTTGAAAACATGGTCTAAAAGAATATGTATTCCACATTCACCACTGTTATTGGACATGTGACGTATTCACAAAAAACACCTGATGATAGGCCATCATTCGTACAATTTGGGAGGGGGGACACTTTTGAAAGTAGGTTGAAAAACGGTCTGAAAAAATATGTATTCCAGTATAATTTTGTCAGGTAAGAACAAACCTTTCCATATTCACCACTGATATTAGACATGATGTGAATTATTCAGTCTGAAAGTAGATTGAAAATGCAGCCTGAAAAGATACGCATCCAACTACAGTAGTCAACATTTGAAGTGGATCAAAACCTTTCATCAAAGTTGTCCAAAAACAACCAAAACAATACCCATTCTTGTCTTAGGACAACTTTGATGAACTTTTTTGATCCACTTCAAATGTTGACTACTGTATAACTTTGCCAGGTAAGAAAAAACTTGTCCATATTCACCAGTGTTATTAAACAAATATTCACAAAATAAAACACTTGGTAAGCCATCATTTGTACATTTTGGAGGGGGAAAACTTGTTACAGCAGGTTGAAAATACGGTCTGAAAACATGTATCCCACTATAACTTTTGCCTGGTAAGAAGAAACTTGTCCACATTCACCACTGTTATCAGACGTGATATGAAGTATTCACAAAATAAAACACTTGATGATAGGCCATCATTTGTACATTTTGGAGTGGGGGATACCTTTGAAAGCAGGTTGAAAATACGGTCTGAAAGTAGATTGAATATACAGTCTGAAAAGATACGCATGCAACTATAACTTTTGCCAGGTAACAGAAAACTTGTCTATATTCACCATTGTTATTAGACATGATGTGAAGTATTCACAAAATAAAACACTTGATGGTAGGCCATCATTTGTTCATTTTGGAGGGGGGATACAAATTTTTGTACGTTGAAAATACGGTCTGAAAGAACAAGTATCCCACTATAATTTTCACCAAGTAAGAAGAAACGGGTCCAGATTCACCTCTGTTATTGGACATGACGAAAATATGGTCTGAAAAAAATATGTATCCCACTATTACTTTTGCCTGGTAAGAAGAAACTTGTCCATATTCACCACTGTTATTAGACAAGATATAAAGTTTTCACAAAATAAAACATTTGATAAACCATAATTTGCACATTTTGGAGAGAGGACACTAAAAAGTAGGTTGAAAACATGGTCTGAAAAAAAATTAATAAATAAACATAATAAAAAAAAAAAAAAAAAAAAAAAAAAAAAAAAAAAAATAAAATCCCACTATAACTTTTGCCTGGTAGGGAGAAACTTGTCCATATTCACCACTGTTATTAGACATAAGGACATTTTGGAGGGGGGATACCTTTGAAAGAAGGTTGAAAATACGGTCTGAAAGTAGATTTAAAATACAGTCTGAAAAGATATGCATCCAACTATAACTTTTGCCAGGTAACAGGAAACTTGTCCATATTCACCACTGTTATTAGACACAAGGAGGACATTTTGGAGGGGGATACCTTTGAAAGTAGGCTGAAAATACGGTCTGAAAGAATACGCATTCCAGTATTACCTTGCCAGGTAAGAACAAACCTTTCCATATTCACCACTGTTATTAGACACGTGAATTATTCACAGAATAAAACACTTGATAAGCCATCATTTGTAAATTTTGGAGGGGGGAATACTTTTGAAAATATGGTCTGAAAAACAATATATGTATCCCACTAGAACTTTTGCCTGGTAAGAAACAACTTGTCAGCATTCACCACTGTTATTAGACATGATGTGAATTATTCACAAAATAAAACACTTGATGATAGGCCATCACTTGTGCATTTTGGAAGGGGGATACTTTTTATAGCAGGTTGCTGTTATAAGAAATGATTTGAAGTATTCACAAAAAACATGTCATGATAGGCCATCATTACTACATTTTGGAGGGGGGACACTTTTGAAAGTAGGTTGAAAATATGGTTTGAAATATGTACTCTCCTATAACTTTGCCAGGTAAGAACAAAGTTGTCCATATTCACCACTATTTTTAGACATTTGAACTATTCACAAAATAAAACACCTGATGATAGGCCATCATTTGTACATTTTGGAGTGAGGATATAAATTTTAAATTTAAAAATAAAATAAATAAAAAATACGTATCCCATTGTAACTTCTGATATGAATATACGTCACAAGTTGGAGCTGTTGTTGCAGCTGGAACCGGGAGACATAATAAATACAGCGCATTGCTTGAGATGGATGTTGTGTTTTGTTAGTAAATGTTTCATTATATTACTAGTGTTACCTCCTTTGTTCTCTATTACACTACTGCACATATTGCATCTGACACTGGTGTCACTTAGTTTTGTAACGTGAGCCCAACAACGCAACTATTTTCATTGGCAAAACAAAAGAAAACAAAAAAAAAAAACAAAAGAGCAACACTGCTTTTTAGAAGGCCTAAGTTAGTTGTGCAAAAGTTGCTATTTTAAACAACTAAGTAAAACACCTAAACTACAACTAGTATAAACTAAAGTTCTAAGATTTAACCAGTGTCATCAACGGGTGAGGAAATAGGAAGCTAAGTTACAAATATAATTAGCAGAAAAGTATTATATGTTTAAAAACATAACATTACAGCAATAAAAACTGAAATACAACATTAAATGTATAAAATTACGAAATCAAGCCAAGTCTGTCCACACCGCAGACGCTACAGTTGCTGCACCGCATCACAAGATCAAGAGCTAAAGTGTGTGGTATTCAATTCTATCAAGGATGGATCATCTTCTGTACCGTGACTGGTAAGGGTCCTTCAGGTGAGGGATGGGTCAGTGAGCATGTCACACCACCTGACGCTGTGGGTCATTCCCATAGATATGGTGTGATGGGACAACACTCACCACCCAACGCTAGTGGATAGCCATCCAAGACAGCAAACCCACAAGAAGTTGACTACAGAGTCCATTCCATCACCCACCTTCATCAAGCTCTGTGATAAGAGAAGCTACGATGCGAAGACTACCAAATCTGAGTTTATTATTTGTCATTACTAGCATTTATTATTATTATTATTATTATTATTATTATTATTATTATTGTCTTTATTCTTATTATTTACTACTTTTGAAATTAGGTTGAAAAAACGGTTTGAACGTAGGTTGAAAATATGGTCTGGAAAAAAATATGTATCCCACTATAACTTTTGCCTGGTAAGAACAAACCTTTCCATATTCACCACTGTTAGTAGACATATGAAGTATTCACAAAATAAACCACTTGATGATAGGCAATCATTTGTACATTTTGGAGGGGGACACTTTTGAAAGTAGGTTGAAAACACGGTCTGAAATATGTATTCCAGTATAACTTTGACAGGTAGGAACAAACTTGTCCATATTCACCACTGTTATTAGACATGTGAATTATTCACAAAATAAAACACTTGATGACAGACCATCATTTGTACATTTTGAAGGGGGGACACTTGTTACAGCAGGTCAAAAATACGGTCCTGAAAAGAATGCATCAACTATAAAACTAACTTCTTTGCTAGGAACGAACTTGTCCATATTCACCACTGTTATTAGGCATGAAGTGAAGTATTCACAAAACAAAACACTTGATGGTAGGCCATTATTTGTACATTTTGGAGGGGGATACCTCTGAAAGTAGATTGAAAATACGGTCTAAAGAATATATGTACCCCACATTCACCACTGTTATTGGACATTATGTGAAGTATTCACAAGACTAAAACACTTGATGACAGGCCACTCAGTATCCCACTAGAACTTTGCCTGGTAAGAAGAAACTTGTCCATATTCACCACTGTTATAAGACATGATATGAAGTATTCACAAAAAACACCTGATGATAGACCATCATTTGCACATTTTGGAGAGAGGACACTTTTTTATAGCAGGCCTGAAAGTAGGTTGAAAATACAGTCTGAAAAACATGCTTATCCCACTCTAACTTTTGCCTGGTAAGAAGAAACTTGTCCATATTCACCACGGTTTTTAGACATTTGAACTATTTACAAAATAAAACACCTGATGATAGGCCATAATTTGTACATTTTGGAGGGAGGGGCGGGGGGGATACCTTTGAAAGTATGTTGAAAACACTGTCTGAAAGAATACGTATTCCAGTATAACTTTGTCAGGTAAGAACTAACCTTTTCATATTCACCACTGTTATTAGACATGATATGAAGTATTCACAAAATAAAACACCTGATGATAGGCCATTTTTTTTTTTTAACTCTTTTCATTGGCAAAACAAAGAGCAACATTGTTTTTTAAAAAGCCTAAGTTAGTTGTGCATAAGTTGCTATTTTAAACAAAGTAAAACTACTAAACTACAACTAGTATGAACTAAAGTTCAACATTTACCTCAGTTTTTACCAGCGTCATCAACGGGTCAGCAAATAGGATGCTAAGTTACAAATATAATTAGCAGAAAAGTATTAAATGTTTAAAAATATAACATTACAGCAATACAAACTGAAATACAACATTAAATGTATAAAAATGACTAAGTCAAGCCAAGTCTGTCCACACCGCAGACGCTACAGTTGCTGCACCGCATCACAAGATCAAGAGCTAAAGCATATGGCATTCAATTCTAACTGTAGTTTGAGTTTATTATTTGTCATTACTAGCATTTACTATTATTATTATTACTACTACTATTATTATTATTGTCTTTATTCTTATTATTTACTACTTTTGAAATTAGGTTGAAAATACAGTTTGAATTTAGGTTGAAAATATGGTTTTAAAAAAAAAAAAAAAAAAAAAAAAAAAAAAAAAAAGTATCCCACTATAACTTTAGCCTGGTAAGAAGAAACTCATCCATATTCACCACTGTTATAAGACATGATATGAAGTATTCACAAAATAAAACACCTGATAATAGGCCATCACTGGCACATTTTGGAGAGAGAACACTTTTTATAGCAGGTTGAAAATACGGTCTGAAAGAAAATACATATCCCACTAGAACTTTTGCCTGGTAAGAAGAAACTTGTCCATATTCACCACTGTTGTTAGACATGAAGTGAATTATTCACAAAACACTTGATGATAGGCCATTTCTACATTTTGGAGTGGGGACACTCCAAACCAGTAGGTTGAAAATACATTCTGAAAGAATATGTATTCCCCTATAACTTTGCCAGGTAAGAACAAACGTCCATATTCACCACTGTTTTTAGACATTTGAACTATTCACAAAATAAAACACCCGAAGATAGGCCATCATTTGTACATTTTGGAGGGGGGATACCTTTGAAAATAGGTTGAAAAACGGTCTGAAAAAATATGTATTCCAGTATAATTTTGTCAGGGAAGAACAAACCTTTCCATATTCACCACTGATATTAGACATGATGTGAATTATTCAGTCTGAAAGTAGATTGAAAATACAGTCTGAAAAGATACGCATCCAACTATAACTTGCCAGGTAACAGGAAACTTGTCCATATTCACCACTTAGACATGATATAAAGTATTCACAAAATGAAACACTTGATGGCAATCATTTGCACATTTTGGAGGGGGGATACCTTTGAAATACCTTTGAAAGTAAGCTGTGTTTTTCTTTTGCCTTGGGCAATAAGTGTATTCAAGTATAATTTTGTCAGGGAAGAACAAACCCTTCGAAGTATCAATCTTTAATTTTTTTGATATTGTGTTGCATCCTAAAATGTCACACCATTTATTGCGGCCATCATTTGTACATTTTGGAGGGGGGACACTTGTTACAGCAGGTCGAAAATATGGTCTGAAAACATGTATCCCACTATAACTTTTGCCAGATAACAGGAAACTTGTCCACATTTACCACTGTTATCAGACAGGATATGAAGTATTCACAAAATAAAACACTTGATAAGCCATCATTTGTATATTTTGGAGGGGGGATACTTTTGAAAGCAGGTTGAAATATGAAATATTGTCTGAAAACATGTATCCCACTATAACTTTTACCTGGTAAGAACAAACCTTTCCATATTCACCACCGTTATTAGACATGAAGTATTCACAAAATAAAACACTTGATGATAGGCCATCATTTGTACATTTTGGAGGAGGGACACTTTTGAAAGTAGGTTGAAAACACGGTCTGAAATATGTATTCCAGTGTAACTTTGTCAGGTAAGAACAAACCTTTTCATATTCACCACTGTTATTAGATGTGATGTGAATTATTCACAAAATAAAACACTTGATTGGCCATTTGTACATTTTGGAGGGGGGACACTTCTTATAACAGGTTGAAAACATGGTCTGAAAGGAGGTTGAAAATACGGTCTGAAAAACATGCTTATCCCACTAGAACTTTTGCCTGTTAAGAAGAAACCTGTCCACATTCACCACTGTTATTAGACACGATATGAATTATTCACTAAATAAAACACCTGATGACAGGCCATCATCATTTGTACATTTTGGAGGGGGGGATACCTTTGAAAGTAGGTTGAAAACACGGTCTAAAAGAATATGTACCCCACATTCACCACTGTTATTGGACATTATGTGAAGTATTCACAAGATAAAACACTTGATGGTAGGCCATCATTTGTACATTTTGGAGGGGGGACACTTTTGAAAGTAAGTTGAAAATACGGTTTGAACGTAGGATGAAAATATGGTCTGAAAAAATATGTATCCCACTAGAACTTTTGCCTGGTAAGAAGAAACTTGTCCATATTCACCACTGTTATTAGACACGATATGAATTATTCACTAAATAAAACACCTGATGACAGGCCATCATCATTTGTACATTTTGGAGGGGGGGATACATTTGAAAGTAGGTTGAAAACACGGTCTAAAGAATATGTACCCACATTCCACGGTTGTGGACATTATGTGAAGTATTCACAAAATAAAACACTTGATGGTAGGCCATCATTTGTACATTTTGGAGAGAGGACACTTTTGAAAGTAGGTTGAAAATACGGTTTGAAATAATATGTATTCCCCTATAACTGCCAGGTAAGAACAAACTTGTCCACATTCACCACTGTTATTAGACATGATGTCTATTATTCACAAAATAAAACACCTACATCATTTGTACATTTTGGAGGAGGGACACTTTTGAAAGTAGGTTGAAAACACGGTCTGAAATATGTATTCCAGTATAACTTTGTCAGGGAAGAACAAACCTTTCCATAGTCACCACTGTTATTATAAATGATTTGACGCATTTACAAAATAAAATATTTGACGATAGGCCATCATTTGTACATTTTGGATGGGGGAAACTAGTTATGGCAGGTCGAAAGTACGGTCTGAAAACATGCATCCCACTATAACTTTTGCCAGATAACAGGGAACTTGTCCACATTCACCACTGTTATTAGACACGAAGTGTTCACAAAATAAAACACCTGATGATAGGCCATCATTTGTACATTTTGGAGGGGGGACACTTTTGAAAGAAGGTTGAAAACACTGTCTGAAATATGTATTCCAGTATAACTTTGTCAGGGAAGAACAAACCTTTTCATATTCACCACTGTTTTTAGATGTGATGTGAATTATTCACAAAATAATACACCTGATAATAGGCCATTTGTAAATTTTGGAGGGGGGACACTTTTGACAGTAGGTTGAAAATACGGTTTGAACGTAGGTTGAAAATATGGTCTGAAAAAATATGTATCCCACTATAACTTTTGACTGGCAAGAAGAAACTTGTCCATATTCACCACTGTTTTTAGACATTAAGTATTCACAAAATAAAACACCTGATGATAAATCATCATTTGTA